>CAJQZJ010031887.1:1500761-1584588 GCA_907164525.1 Lophiomys imhausi | reverse complement strand
GTGTGTGTGTGTGTGTGTGTGTGTGTGTGTGTGTGTGTGTGTGTGTGCAGCTTTCCTCGACTGTGGGGGACCTTTGCATTCAGTCATATGAATAGTCACTGGAGGGCTATTGCTGTCTCCAGTCACTATCAGCCATTGTCAGTGGGGGTAGAGACACTCCCAGCTTGAACATTCTTGGATGAGGGCTCCTGCTGGTTCTTGCTTTTCCAGTCCTGGCTCCAAGATTGTCTTTGTCTCTACCACCCAGAATCTACTGGGAAGGTAGGTGAGTCAGGTCAGGGGCCTCTCACTCTGGTAATTGGGTCTGTGATCTTCGGTGAGGGTGTTTGGACTTCTGGTTGCTCAGGCAGTGGGTATTGGCAGTCTGCCAGGGGGCAGCACCAAGACAGCTGGCCCTGCCCCCCTTGGGGCCCAGGCTCAGCTGGCATCCTGGAGACCTGACTTGTTCCTGGGCTGGTGGCAGTTCCTACCTCTTGCAGGGTCAGAGCAGGCGAGGGGCCAGTCAGTAGCTTCACAGGCACGGTCCACATGCTCTTGGCATACAGTGAGTGCTCGTTAGGTGTTTGTGGTTGTTTACTGGCATCTGCTTGATCTCCAGGGTCAGTGGACTGTGAGCAGCAGGCATCTGCCTTCACAAATTCCTGTGTTTCTCCATTTAGGAAACACCTTTGCGCAGAGGTCCAGATAAGTACTGGTTTAGGAGTCAAGTCAGAGTTGAAGAATATATAACTCTTGCCCTGGAGAACCTCAGAGCACGGGCATGTGTGTGCATGTGTGTGTCTGTCCACATCCACACTTCTATAAACATGTCTTCAAGTGTGTGAGATACTCAGAGGAATTTTAACAGTGTAGGTTCACACTGGGGACTGGGGCATGGGAAGGAAAGTCTGTGGTCCTGGGTGAACATCCAGATATTAGAGGACTGAGCCTGGTAGTTCCTGAAGAGGTGAGGAGGGAGGAGAGGTCATGTGGCCCTTCATTTAGGATGCTACCGTGGCTTCTCCGGATACTCTCAGGTGGTGGAGAAGACTTGTCACCTCAGACGTGGTAGGCTGGGATGCCACCTTGAGCATGAGGAAGCCCATCCATGCACCAGGCCTCTGTCCAAATGACTGACTCCTGCAGGGCGTGGTGGCGCATGCCTTTAATCCCAGCACTCAGAGGCACAGACAGGCAGATCTCTGTGAGTTCAAGGCTAGCCTAGTCTACAGAGTGAGTCCAGGAAAGCCATGGATACACAGAGAAACCCTACCTCAAACCCTCACTCCTCTGAAAAAAACAAAACAAAACAAAACACAAACAAAACAAAACAAATCAAAACAAAAAACAAATGACTGACTCTATCCTTGAAGTGACTCTGGGCTGTGTGGAGGGAAAGGGCTTGGCTTTGTTGTGACCCAGCACCAAGGAACTTGAGGCATGTCCATAGTGCTAGGGCAAGTTGTCTTCTGCCAGTGAGGAGAACAATGAGGCAAGGGGAAGTGCTAAGTGTTCTCAGATGTAGGCTTTGGTCATGGTCCTCACCAAATGATTTTTGTCAATGGCTTCTGATCTATTTTCATCTTCTGGTGCCTTGGTGCAGGGGCCGTGGAATACACTTGCGACAAATGCAATCACACATTGCTGCATTGTGGGCTCCATGTGGTGCAGACTGTCTATCCAGTCAGTACACCTACAACTTTTCCCATCCAGAGAATTTCTGGCGCTGCTGGCTGCCCAAAACCCCAGGGGTGCAGTTCTGGCAGAAGGAATGAGGCAGTGCTGTTCCTGTTCACTGAGTTGGACAGGACAGGCATCTTTCTACAGCACTGATGGTTGTACTAGTTTAGTCATCAAGAGGTAGACTTGAAGACCAGCTCTGCTACTAACTAGCTATGTGACCAAGGGCAGGGTCAAACTCTTGAACTTTCAGCCATTACTATAAAACATATCTCATGTCTCCCATCTCACAATTTCTCATGAGGATGCAATGAAACGTCATGTGTAAAATGCCTAGCACCTAGTTTTCAGAGAATGGTGGTGTCAGGTTCACATCTTATAGCAATATAAAATGAGAGAGGGCTTAGCAAGCAGGGGTACTACCCTAGCATTTTTCTTATGAATGAAGCCTTGGGAACAAAAGCAAAAGGCAAAGTATAGGGGTGCGGTTAAGAAAGAACACCCCCTCTATACACACCCCTATAGTCACAAATGACAGAAGTTAACAAGACACAGGTCCATACAGTTGGATGTCACAGACTGAGGAGCTCCAAAAACTTAAGTAGGGAAAGTCTGGAGGTGACTCTACATAGATACTTCTGTGTATCTAAATCAAAGTGGTGGGTTCAGAGAGAGCCTGTCTCCTTCCTGACCTCTAGGCTGTCTATAAGGCTACTGCATGATTCTGACAACCAACACTGGTAGGAGAGGGGAGTGGGCTCATAGTTTCCCAGTGGCTGAATCTGGACTCTTGTTTAGTACAAGGAAACTTAAATATAGGTTGTGGCCGCAGAATCTGCAGCTGTATGTGACTGCAGAGACAAGTCATGCAGAGAGAGCTTGGAGGGCAGGTAATCAGAACAGGGCACCTCAGGTCCACTGCCATCTTCAAGTCCCTAACCTCAGGACCCATAAGGTGGCCCTACTGCTGCACTATGAAGAGGAACAAGGGGCCATACACAGAAGACATGTGAGGGCTACTGCCCTTGATCCCACTGCAGTATTCTATTAGGGAACATGAGACTGGCACAGGGAGATCACTGTGGGGTCCTGTGGGGGTGGGCGATACTGATCACAATGGGCTTTGGCTGAGAAGCAAGTTGCATGGGGATTCCCTGATACCTGGCAAACTGGGTGGAAATACCTTGGTGCTTGACAACCAGGCATGCTCTGGCTGTGAACCAAGGCCACCTCTAACAAGGGGAGGTGTGACCCTCTTTGCACTCACTGTAGAGGCTGAGGAGCTGCTGAAGCATAATCAGGTTCTAAATAGAAAGGCTGGATGGTGGAGAAGCTAGGGCCAGTCTTCTGTCATAAGACTGGTGGTCCTGAGACTTTGGCATTACGACAAACCCTTGGCCTGAGCCTCAGTTTTTCCATCAAGAACCTGGAAGAGCCCTGCCTACCTGACGCTATCCTAAGGGGTGTGGTATCCAGCCAATGCTTCTGTTCTCTCCTTTCCCAAGTGGAAATGCTCAGGCACTTGTGGTGACTGTTCTGCTACAGCAGAACTGAGGGCCCCTCTTCCAAATTACAGGCATCATGGAACCTGGGAAGATGGCTGGCAAGCTGGGCAAGTCGTCTTGGAATAAATACAAAGTAGTGACTTTGTGCAAAGCCAGGCTGCAAAGGGCCCGCTCAGGTCCTGTGCTAAGGAGGGCAGCAGTGTGCAATGGAAAGGGATAGGAAGCAGAACTCTCCTGGCCCTGCTACTTCCCAATGTGCTTGCAAGAGGCAAGAGGAAAGTGCTAGCACAGAGGGACTCAGAGATACAGTGTCCTGCTGACTAGCATGAAAAGGAGGCCTCTCCTGCTTTGAATAATAATGGGAGGAGCTAATGTTTCTTAGAAAAAAATAATGGGGGGATTAGTGCTTCTTAGAATAATAGTAATAGGAGAGGCTAGTGCTTCTAGGAGAGAAAAAGCAGCTGATTTTATTGTGTTTTCATTTTTTTGAGTGTGTATATGTAGTGTTTGTTGCTTGTGTATGTGCAGGTGTGGAGGTCAGAGGCTGACATCTGGCCGGTGTGCTCTGTTCTTCTAGTGCTACAGTCACAGGCGTGCCATACCACATCCAGCTTTTATGAGGGTACTGGGGATCCAAACTTAGGTCCTTAACATGACTGAGCCACCTTGTCAGCCCTTAACCTCATGCTAATCAGTGAAGGGTGACTAAAAAACATGGACTTTTCCCCCAGAAATCTTCTAAAGTGTTTATCCAAATGCTAAGAAATACCCTTAAGGGATTAGGAAATCTTAATTCAGGAAGAAAATTTCATTTTGGGCAACAAATGTAAGTCAATAGACGAGTCACCATGGAACTCCCTCTGAAGGCCGCTTAGAGTGTGCCTTAGCAGGTTTTCAAAGATGACCACTGATTGAATGGACACACAGAGCAGTGGACAGAAATATGTCAGTAGGAAAGGAAAAAATGAACTTCAGCAGACAGCTGCTAACTATGGCCGGATTGGATAGTGGTGGGTCTCAGAGAGTCATTTCCTCAACGGCTCCATCTTGCTGAGTAGAGATAACTGCTGAATGTGCTGCTGGAAGTGAGGGCCAGAAAGGAAGGCAAAAGGATAGTGTCACCCTTCAGCTGCAGCCCAAATCCTCTAAGAGCCCAGTGCACTTTGATATCCTAGCAGAGGAACCAGTATTCAAATAAAGTCAGAGTGGATGAAAGGGCCAGGTCCTGAGTCCACTTGTGCCACGGGAACCACCCTCTACAAAGACCCATTGGACGCTGGCTTCTGCCTCCCGACCCCTCTTCCAAACTCTCCCAACACGAAGCTGACAGATTGGTGGCGCTCTTTTCCTTCCCTTCTAGAACAATATTTGAGGAGTCTGTTTTATTAAAATATTTTCCGCTGGATGCTTCCTGTGTTTCAAGAAGTTGGTCTTGCCAGCTGGAGCTGCTGACAGTTGAGAGAAACACATCCAAGTGCTGTTGTGACATGGCATTTGGAAGTGGAGGAGCATGAGGGGGGGTAAGGGGATGGCAGCATGGAAGAGATTCAGGAAAACACCCGGGTGGCACCAGAAATGTCATTGGCATGATGAGAGTACAGCCTCCCCTCTTCCTCATTAAGAAAATGTGAAAAGAAACCCTAGCAATGACGTCTTAGAACATCCCTTGCTACCTCCTGGCCAGCCTGAGCTGCGGTGAGGTGTGCTCGTGAACCTGTCTTTTACTTCCTGTCACTGTTGTTTGCCAGCCCTTTGAACCAGCCCCCACACTCCTGTCCACTTCATCTAACCTGATGCTTTCTGGAGAGAAATCTAAGACAGGCACATTACACGGAAATACTGAAGTGATACCGACACAGCTAAGGCAATTACCAGGAAGAGCTACCTTCTTGACACAATTGGCTCTTTGCACACACTAAAGCGTCACCCCTTGTCACTGAGTTTGGAACAGGAACAGCATAAATAAGTGTGCTTGGTGAGTCCAATCTCTAATCAGGACCATAAAGTGGGGAATGTGTTTCCATAGGATGTGAACTACTGCCAGTCCGGTGTGTGTGCAATGCAAGGACATTCTGAGTTTATGACTTGATATTTACAGGTCCATGGCCTCTATCCTAGGACCCTGTAAAAGGCTTAGATCATCTATGAAGAGATGGCTAACTCCATCCCCTTCAAGAGTTTAAGACAAGAGGAAACCTAGAGCCATGCAGCATTCTCACCACAAGGGGGCAGTGATAATCCATGGCAAAGGAGATGTCCCTCAGCATTCCCACCATGCCAATGTGCAGGGCCCAAGTTAAACCTGCCCCAACTTCAGGCATCCCCCTCTTCAAAATCTCATATGCCCAAACATCTCCAGAAAACATTCTCTCTCTCTCTCTCTCTTTCTCTCTCTCTCCCCCTCTTGTGTTCACAGGGTAAAGACCATTCAGGAAGGCTGGTTCTATAAAGAGAGGATCATGGGAGAAGTGAAGCACACCTGGGCTAGGCCACAGCCTGACATTTTGGAATCTTTTCTCACTTTGGCACCAGTTCTTTGTACAGAGGGGCATTCCTCCCTTCCACAGAAAGGGCAAAAAAAATTTTTTTTTTTAAATCAGCCCTCAAACAACCCTAGGCCAAGATGGATTCATGGTATCTAGAATATCATTCTGAAGCTATCCCAGTAAGCTGGTGAGTAGCTGACCAGCTGTCTGTGGTCAGCCCAGTGTGCCAGGGCTATGCACATTGGCACAAGAGGAAACAGTACTACTTTCTCCAGATGGCTCTGGAGTTGGAGTTGTCTGCAGCTTTTGACCCTGCAGGCTAGGTCACCCCATCTATCCAACAGCCACTTGGGATGTGACTGAAGCTGGCTCTAGGCTGGGTCCTGGGGTATCCCACATAGCTATAGGTCATAGGAGAAATTGAAGCAAAGCCCTAAGTGCACAGGTACTGTGAGCAGGAAAGCAAAGGGCCCAGCAGAGACCAAGGCTTGTGTGTAAACTTAAGTCATGGAGATTTCGAACACCAGCAAGCCTACAATGAGAGTGGCCTTGCTAATAAACAAGTGGCCTCTTTGGCAAGGTAGCTTACTGTCAGCTGTGAACTTTACATCTTCAGTGTTAAGAGGCATGGGACCTTCTCTGGAATGTAACTGAGGCCTTTGGGCCTCACCAGAGTATAGCCCAGGTTCCCTGTTGTGGGCCCTGATGTGACAACAGAGGCTCAGACTGTGACACCAATGACCAAGCCCTGTTCCCTGACTGGCCTCCTTGTTCAACACGGGCTCAGGGTTTCAAGGGAGCCTCCAAGAGGAGGGATGAGGCTGCATGCTTGATCATTACAAGGCTCTGGCTTATTGGGTTTTTGGGGAGAGATGAGAGAGGGCAATAGTACTCACTGCTCAGGGCTTGAGACAGATGTCCTCCGGCCTTCCACAGTGATGTTGCTCTTGGGTCTCTTGATAACATGTGGACGAGGGGGTCGTACCTAAGGGTGAGCATGGGAAAATCCCCAAGAAGGAGTGAGTTGGAAAGGCCCCACAGGTCCACTGTCAACATTTGGGGAGGCAGCCCCAGAAGGCTTGGTTAGAGGTTCTCCAGGTCTGGGTTATCAGGGTTCTGCTTATCATGGAAACACCACCATTTAACATACAGCATTGGGACACACTGCCTGAAATTTCAGTCAGAAAGCCTCTTCTTGTCTGTAGATCCTCTGGGCTCTCAGAGGGCTGAGTGAAATGTGAACTACATGGGAGGCAGAACAACAAAGCACTTATCCATGCAATTCAGAAATCAGTGTGTGGAACAAAGGGGTTCCACTCTCACTCTTGTTTTGGGAGTACACATGCTCAATGTACTCTTTTACAGCCAAATTACAGGATACTTATTTTCTTCTCTAAAGGGAAGGGGGAAGCAAGTTACAGCTCAGAGTGCCTAGCTAAGCCAGCCTGTCTTCCAGTAGGGCTCAACTGGATGCCGCACAACGCACAGCTGAAGAGTAGCAGCAGGCACATGAGGGCAGCAGACAGTTACCTATCTCACTACTGACACGACGGGTGGGTGGGTTATTCTGAGCCACCACCCCTGAAAACTAACAAGAAGCCTCAGAGGGAAGGATGGCCCCTCTTCCCTACCCCATCAGAGCCTGTGATGGATGTTAGGCTGTGAATTTCTGGTACTCTTAGATGAGTCTCATTTGGTCCAATCAGTATTATGTGGCTTTATGTGTGGTACCATCACCTCTGACCACTTCCAATGTCAAACAGGTTTGGGAGGAGAGCTGAGAATACCCCTTTGTGGCTCTTGTTGCTCATGAAGACAAGCCAGCATTGCAGCAGATTACAGGGGACATGCATTCCCTGCTTCTCCAATGACACACTGGCTGAGCTTTGGTGGCAAGATGGGAAGGACAGTGCACACACTTTATCACCTACAGCCCTTTTCCAGGGCAACCCCACCCCTGGCAACCGGTGGATGACACAGGACAATGGCTTAGGAACAAGATTATAGAAGTTAGCTGCACACAAGACCAGTCTTGATAGAGTCTCGTGGAGCCCTCAGGTCTGTGCACGTCTGAGTGAACCAAAGATTTTCCTGTGGAGCGGCCGGTCTAAGCCTAGCCTCATTTGGCAAATTAGAGCTGTGGTAAAGGCCAAGAACATTCCACAAAACATGCTGCCTTCTTCCACAGAGCTAGTGCTAAGACTCAGCCACAGGGTGTGGGTAAAACACTGGTGCGGATGCAACATGGGGTGTGGGATCCAGAAATGCTCGCTTGCTTCTTTGCGATCAAGATGCCCCCTTTTATTGATAGCAAAAGGAAGGGAGGGAGATGCCTATTAGAAGATAGATTGCAGATAGTCTTAATCCTTTAAGGCATCCTGTGAAATGCCTGGTGCATAGTGGAGCTTCAGCAAGATTTGTAGACAGGCCAATGTTACTGTCTGGAATCTAACAGTGGTAAATACTGTTGTGGTTGTCATTGTTATTAGAATGGTGCCTACCACCCAACAGACATTTGGTCAACATTTGCTGAATAAATAGATGGCTATATCTGTCCCTTTTCTCTTATGGGCTGGTCTCTAGCAAGATGCCTTGGATCCCTGAAACTCTGCCTGCAAAGGAGAATGCAGCTGGGTGGAAGAGCTCTTCTGCCCTTGCCAGGGACCTTGGGACTGTGCTCAGGAAGGTCAGACATTAGAGCCTGTCAGCTTGTCCCACACAGAGCTGCTCCTTGCTACAATGAAGACAGGTTAAGAATGTGAACTTGCTACTGAAATGGGGGGATTAAGTTTGTGGCAACTTCAACTGAACTTGCAACGTGGTGAAACATGGGGAAAAAGAACAACAGAGCTAATTAGACGAGCTGAGCTGTCAGAGTGCTGCTGAATGGCTCAGCGCCAACAAACAAAAGGAATGGGTTGGCAATCAGCAGGATCGATGGAGGAGACCGCTTCATTAGGGATGATAAAACAGACAGAGGAGGGAGAGGCGCGAGGGGTGAGGGAGGGTGGGAAAGACACAATGGACCAGCAATGGTCACCCCTATGGTTACAGACCCACCCAGAGCCACCGTACCTCACTGGTGCAGGATTATCATTACAGACACTCAAATGTATCAGGGCCCAGAGACTGCAGTGTATATACGGTCTCACAAGCAGAGATGCACAGGTCTCACAAAGGCATGCACAAGAGGTGATTGCATGCACGCGCGCACACACACATACACACACATACACACACACACACACACACACACACACACACACACACCATGCAGTTGCAGGCCACAACCAGGCCTAGACATATACAGGCAATTGGTTTAATCAAAGCTGAATCACAACACAATGCAGACAAATCCTGGTGTATTCCAATGGTACCATCCCTCTTTTGGGGTGCTTAGGAAGGGTGAGAACTGGGCGGAGGGGAAAAATCACTCTCATACACAACAGAGGCTGGCCTACCATTGCTAGGATCTCAGCAGCACCAGGGGAGAGAATGCTAAACAGGGCTTTCTAGCGCTGTTTTGGGGGGGGGGGGGACAGGACAGGAGGGGAAAGTTGGGAAGCTAGCCAATTCCCTACCGGATTCAAAACCTGAGAAATCTAAGTCGGCAGGGTTAAGTGTGTATTGAATACAAAAGCACTGAGTACATTTGATTTTAATGGTGAGCAAAAATAATAAATAGAGAGCTTATAAAGAGCTTCACATGTGGGTCCACAGCAGCTTGCCTCTCCCTGGTGGCTCCAGCCATTGCCCTTCATCCAGAAGACACCAGCATGATTTTCTTTTGCTCTTTCCTTCCCCTTGTTAAGAAGACCCCTGAGATTTGTCTGGTCACAGCTAAGCTCCAGCCACAGGTGCTAGGTTACACAATCCCTGTTGTCAAGGCCGAGTGCCTACCACCCCATGGCTTTGTCACCCAGGCCAGCAGCTGTTTGTGCTTAGCCATGTTTTAGCCAGTGACCCAGCACACTCTAACATGGAATGATGTCAGGCTGACCTCTCCATGGCCCTTAGGAATACTATGTCCCAGGTATCCCTAGTTTCTTTCTACCTAGTATGGTTTGGTGACTACTGGACATGCTGGCATGAATGCATATAGAATGAATACTAGTCCCTGTGGCCTGGACTAGGGACTCTGGACCCTAAACAACACATCTTCTAGCCTCTAAGTTTGTCTCTCAGTGGCTCTGCTTGTAGAGGACGGGGAGCCCCAAGAACATGGCCAGCCAGTGACCTCTTGCCCTGGCTAGGGGCAGAGGCAGCTGTTACCCAGTCTTCTTTTGGGACATTTGCTTCCTCAAGTTCTCAGATGCCTGGGAACTCTACAATCTACCCAAGTCCCTACATTGGCAGGGCTAAAGTCCACAAGAGCTGTCTCTAGTACTTGAGTTTTTCTCAGAGCTAGCCTGCCTTAAGTCACACTGATCCCCTAGTTGTCCTGGAGCCCAGGCCTCTAAGGTTGCCCCTGAATCCCCTCTCCCCTCTAGCTACCATTGGCTGTCTCTTGACCACTCAAGAGGTAGGTCTGGTCTCAAAGGCCAGCTTGGTCTCCCATTATCTCTGTGGTCTTGGCTACAAACTAGGGAAGTGACATTGGCCTTCTGTGGGCTGGAGCAAGGACAGATAAAACAATATGGTGTATCTAGCTCAGTCCTGGACACATTCTAGGGTGCTTATATGTCCCAACTCTTATCCCTGCCATTACATAATGCCGCCCAGAACAGGAAGTTCATCTGGCCAGAGCTCAATTAATTTTTTTGCAATTGAAGTCTCTGTCCTTCAGAGCGTTCTGAGCTCATCTCATTTCCATAGTGATAAAGGCCAAGGGAACTGGGGACATCAGAAGAACCTACAGTCCTTCAGTTCTTGATAAGGGTGAAGCTACCAAACATCTTTTCTAAAATGGGTGACCACAATTCTTAGTACACAGAGCTACTGTGAGGCCCAGGCAAGATGAGGTCCCACAAATTGTTTAGTGCCTATAAAATCATAGGCAAACAATGGCTTTTGATAAACTGGGCCATTATTTAGGTGGAAAACATGTTAGAAAGAGGGCCTTCCAAATATCATCCATGTTCATCTTTACGGAAAATCACTATGAAGAGGGCCTGGTATGAAAAAGAGGTGGTGGGTAGGAGAGCTTCAGTCCTCACACAAAGTCACACAACCTCAGCATTCAAGCCCAGTTCTGATGAATCTCAAAATCCACATTGCTAAGGTTTGCATTGAAACATTTGCTATATTATATGAGAGTTGACCCAGAAGTGCTTTCTGTCCTCCAAAGCATGTCTTTTTTCTGCTTGTTCCTTCCTTCTGATGACAGGGAGTATAAAATTCTGGCCCGCTGGCAGCTGTACTGATTGGGGTTTGGGTAAATCACATTTTCATGGGGGCACTGAATGGATCTATCATCACATATGGCTGGAATGGTAGATTCCCAACTTACAGACGGAGTCATCACTTAAATCCCCTTCTCTACTCCAGACCTTTAACTTCTGCGCTCAGTGAGGAAGAGGGAAAAACAGAGCCACAGGACATTTGACATCTACCTAGCCAGTAGCTACCCAATGGATGCTGGGTATTTACACCATGGATTCAAACACATCTGGCTCAGCCTTGTCCCTGCATGGCTTTCATAAGATGGATCTGGAGGGATGCACTGGGAAGGGCTGGCACACCAGTATTTTTTTTTTTTTTTTTGGTTTTTCGAGACAGGGTTTCTCTGTGTATCCTTGGCTGTCCTGGACTCACTTTGTAGACCAGGCTGGCCTCGAACTCACAAAGATCCGCCTGCCTCTGCCTCCCAAGTGCTGGGATTAAAGGCGTGCGCCACCACCGCCCGGCGGCACACTAGTATTTGAGGTGCTCTGACTACAGCTGACTCCTGTGCTTGGCATGGATACTTTGGATAATAGACTGGGACTCCTCCCCTTGGGGAGTAGCCCCCATCAAATCACCTAGTAGGTTTCTTACTCTGAGAAAGTTATATACCAGCATGCTTAACGTCTGTGTACATGGGAAAAGAAGCTCACAGATCCTCAGCACTGATGCTACAAGTCAAACCAAGGGCCCTGCTCATGTTAGGCAAGCTCTGTCACTGGGCCATGTCTCCAGCCAAGGCATTTCTCTTTAAAACACACAGGCTTTTCTCCATGGCCTACTCTGCGTACAGGTGTTGGCTGGTTAGTACTCTGTATTTTGTTCTTTTTTCCAACCCTTCCTTAGTACTTTTTGTGGGCAGGCACTTCTCCTTGTGAAGCCCAGCAGGGGACAGGACCTGTCTCCATTTGACAGGGCACTGTGTTTTCTGCACTTGGGAAGATACAGCAATGCATCTCCCAACCAAGACCTGGGGGGAGACCCCTGCCGTCAGACTGTGGCGTCCTCTGCGAGGAAGAGGCATTTGCAGTGAGCCAGTAAAGCTCAGTGGCTAGAAATACAACTCTCCCTAGGAGATCCGCTTAAATGATGCGAAGCTGCACACAGCAGCCTGGTTACCCACGGTTATGGCCTGGAAGTCACTGAGCTGATTCACAAAAAGGAGAGAGAAGCCCAGAAAATGCAAGGACCAGCTCATGCCAAACAGCCAGGGAAGCTGAAAAACCCATTTCCCAGTTTCCTTGTGCCAGGCAGGAGAGTCCACACTTTTAGTTTAGTGAGGCCAGGGGAGAGGGGGCAGGCAGTGTTAGATGAGGAGACCACACCACCGGCTACTCACGGGCCTTGAGCGCTGGATCTTGGGAGGCGGCGGCCGAGTAGGATGGAGTCTTTGTAACTGCATTAAAGTGGAAACTTAAAGCATCAGTCCACACTGAGATGGTTCCATGCATCTCCACACATGGCCTGGGACAAAGCCTCACGCTAGAGCCTGGAGTCAACGGGGTACATTCTGCTCCCTCACCCACAATGTCCCTGTCTTCCCTCTGCTAGCTTTTTAGTTCTGGCCTGGATATCACAATTGTTTCTCAGCAGGATCCCTTGTACTGACCTTCATTTTACACAGGTCAGGGGATCTTTGTAAACTGCAGCATGACCACACACCACACACACACACACACACACACACACACACACACACACACACACACTTTCAAAACCATCAATGGCTGCTCCTGTTCTTAGATGGCATGCCCAGATTTTGCTAGTAGCATCATGAAGATGTTTCCCAAAGTTTACTCATGGTCAACCTGGTTAGACCCTCAAGTGGCACTGAGCTCTTATGCCTCACTTCCTATCTTCTCCTAGAGGAAGAGTGACTTCCCATTTTGATTGGCCTGGCAAATGTGGTCTTGTCCTTCAAGACTCTGCACAGGTCATGCTGTCTCCAGTACTTTAAGTCTCAGGGCCTCTGCTGCCATGTGCCTGGTGTATGGTGGAGCACTTGACCCCCCACCGTCATGCTCTCATCAGTCTGTTTCTCTGAGGGATCCACTGCTGTGCCTGCAGAAGGCTGAATGGGACTTGGGGAAGGAGGAGGCTGCTCTGCTGAACAAATAGAAGAACATGCTTGTCTTTTGCAGTCAGGATGTGGATCAAGGGCCAACGTCTTAGTTTCCTCATGAAACTTTATCTCTAAAGCCAGACTTTGTCCTCTTAGCCAGGCAATACGGCTACGTCTTGAACACAAGTAGGAAAAGGGGAGGGCAGAGCAAGAGACAGAAGAGATCTGTGTAAGTCGAGACTGTAGACTCCCAGAAGGCCCTGCAGGCTTCTAGTTGGCTCTCAGCTGTTCAGTCCCTTAATTCACAAAGACACACCACATTTGATAATGACGACTCTAGCAATGGCCAGCACAGGAGTCAATGTCCACATGTGGTGGGTCCAAATTAAGATGTGCTCAAAGTGTGAAATACACGCTGGGTTTCAGGGACTTAGAAAAGAATGTAAAACATCTCATTACTAATTTTTATATTGATTTCATATTGAAATGGTAATAGTTTTGGAACTTTGGGTAAAATATGTTGTTAAAATCAACCTCCCCTGTTCACTTTATTCTTTATGTGCCTTTCTCAGAGTGCCCCATGTGACTCAGAGGTGTGGCTTATATTACATGTCTGCTCAGTCAGTGCTGGCTTGGGCCTCATATGGTCTCTGGACCTGACCCCTAGAAGGCTGGGCCTATGTCGTAGGCATCCCTGGACCCTGAGGGCCTGCAGGTCTTGGCAGGGGAGCACTCAGAGAGCAAGTGTGGGTAGAAATGAACTGTGGCTCCCCAGATCCTTGGTCATTAACTGCAAAAGGGCTAAGCTGCTTGCTTGGTGTCCCCTCTGCAGTTGGCAGCTAGTTGGAAGTTGGGGATGTTGCCTAGAGAGATGGGCATGGCTGCCATGTTTCTTCCTCTTCATGTCTTACAGGAAGTATGTAGGGCAGAAGGGCACAGAACTCCTAAGTCACCTCTATGGAAAAAGAGGATGGACAGGGTCCCTGGGCTCTTTCAGGCCAGGTGTCCTGTCCCAACCCTGCCACTCCCCCTGCTTCTTTCACACCTGTAGTTCTACTACCACATAACCATCTTGTGTCCTCACTCCGTGTCACCTTTAGCCTGTATTATTTCCATCCTTGCTGGTGGAAGAGTGCTTGGCAGGTGGCCTCTGGGCTTAGACAGTTTTAGATCGAACCCAGCTGCCATTTGCTCTCCAGATTACTCTAGGCCATCAAAGGACCATTTCAAGTTTCCCTGTCCCCATATAAGTATCATGGGCAATGGCATCTCTTCCCTAGAGGGCTGTTAGGAAGGTTAGTGAGATCTTGCATGTCCCTGCCTGTGGACACTAGCAGTTGCCACCATTAACAGGTTTCCTCCTCTTCAGGTCTCTCCCTCTCCCAACCCATCTTCTGCACCTAAATAAAAACTAAATGTGTGCCCAATCATGTCACCTGCCATCTTAAGTCATCTCAGTGGAAGGTGGCTATCTTTCAAGGTGTCTCCTGAGAAACCGGCCCTGGGAGACACACTGCTCAAAGAGGAGTTGGAGTTTTCCAGTCACATGAGTCTGAGAAACGCTATGTGCTGTCTGGTCCCTTCTGGAAACTCACCATGTTTGCTAGCACAACCAGAGCTGCTGTGTCTTGTGAACACTCAACACCAAAAAACAGCCCCAACCTATGAACTTCTTAAAAAGTTGCATCCTAAATTCTCCCCCCCACCTCCCTTAGGCTTTTTTCAAGATAAGGTTTCTTTGAGTGTTAGCTTTCTTGGAACTAGCTCTGTAGACCAGGCTAGCCTCGAACTCACAGGGATCTTCCTGCCTCTTGCTTCCTGAGTGCTAGGATTAAAGGCGTGTACCACATCTCCTGGCTCATCCTAAATTATTTAGAATAGACTTTCTTTCCCTGTAACACTCTCAGATACCCCTGAGAAGTGAAGCCTATAGTGCAGTCCTCCATGTATCCTCTGGCAGTTGTAAAACTTCATGGGTGCTCAGTGACTGATTTTGGCTTAAAGTTCCTGCCACATGTAGAAACCTAAGGAATGTTAGTTTTGTTTTCGAGTCAGGGTCTCCAGGTAGCCCAGGCTGGCCTTACATTTGCTCTACATTTGAGAATGAGCTTGACCTTCTCTGATCTTCCTCCTCATGCCTCCAGAGTGCGGTGATTACAGGTATGCCTCCACACCTCGCTTCCTGCAGTGCTGAGGACTGAGCCCAGGGTTTTGGCATTCCACTGAGTCCTACCTCCAGTGATGAGGATGTGATTTTTGTGGATTCCTGTAAATACCTGATTTTGCTGTGATTGTCATGAACATGTATTGGTTCTTTTACAACTGAACTTATAAAGGGGCAGGACAGCAGCTCAGTGGCCACGTCCAGCCCAGGAGTTGGCAGAACTGAGTGGCAGCTTAAAGATGCCAGAAAGGGATAATGTGATACAGATGCCCTGACATAATTAGATAGGTAAAAACAAAGCCCAACCTAAGCAACCAAGAACAGGACCCCCTGCTGCTCCTCTGAAATCAGCAGTTTTCCCTGCAGGCTATCATAGAGAACAGAGCTCCAGGGTTGCTACACATGAGAGGCAGCTGCACACACTGATCTAAAGCATATGGCTGTGGGGACACAGGCCAGCACCACCTTGCCAGGGTGGCCACTAGGAGGAGAATGAAATGCTCTCAGGGGTGTGTATTAAAGTCCCTTGGGGCTAAGGAAGAAGGAAGGGGGTGGCAGCACCAATTATCAGGGCACTCTGCCACCAAGTGTGTGGGACCCTGGGGACCTGTGTGGAAGCAAGCAGGCATGTGAAAGATTGACAGAGGACTGACTGCACAGAGGTAAGCAGTCTATCTTAGGCCTCCGATGCTAGAACGTTAGATCGTTTGATCTGTGGGGTGCCCTCCTGATCTTCCCACAAGGCCAGACTCGATCCAGGCTAGCTTGGTGACATGGGTGAACCCCGGGCCTCAGTGTCCTTGTCTATGAGGACAACCAAGACAAGGCAAGAATGCTGGGCTATAGTGGCTGCAGTTTCCCAAATAGCCCAGAACAGATGCCCTGGGGCAAAGATGGGCTTGGGGGAGAGCTGAGAACAGCCTGTAGGAGGTAAATGAATAGTTGCAGTTCAGGTAGGAAGAGGAGACAAAGAAAACCAGAAAAAGATGAATGCAGAAAAACACACTGCTTTCCAGGAGGCAGCCTCAATGGGGAGCCGAACATGGCTCAACAGCAGCATGAGTTGAGGCTCCAAGAAACTACAGAGCTGGGACCTTCCTGAACCCCCTGCTCCACCAACTGTGTCTCCCCATAAGCAGCTTAGGGTACAAAGTCACAGTGGGCCTGCTCACAAGGAACAGAAATGAGAGGCAGAAATCCACTAAGTGCCCCCACTGTTATGGAGCATGGTGCTGAAGCAGTGTGGGCTCAGGCCTCTTAATTTTTTTTTTTTTTTTTTGGTTTTTCGAGACAGGGTTTCTCTGTGTAACAGCCCTGGCTGTCCTGGACTTGCTTTGTAGACCAGGCTGGCCTCGAACTCACAGAGATCCGCCTGCCTCTGCCTCCCAAGTGCTGGGATTAAAGGCGTGCGCCACCACACCCGGCTTCTTAATTTTTTCTAATGTTTATTTATTACTTCAAGTTACATCTCCATCACAGTGTCCTCTTTCTCCTGGTCCCACCCTCCCTCTCTCTCCCTCCTCTCCTACTCCTCTGGAGTGGGTGTCCCTACATATAAGTAGTCCCCCACCCCCAATTCAGCAGTCTGAGGACTAAGAGCTTCCTCATGCAGTGGGAGGCCTCTTAATTTCAAATTCACATTCTCATGGTCCACAATGGGAAGCCAGAAAGGCTGTAACATGTAGCAGACCAGGACCAGGTAGGGCAAAGCAATCACATTATATGTGATTAGACTTAGGACCCTGATCTGATGATGGACATGCAGTTACATAGCCTTTGGGCTGGCTAAGAGTTTTGTTAATTGGTGCATTTGGCACTTCCTGAATTGGGCTATGGCAAGAAGGGTGGGAGCTGGAGGTCCTGAAGGTCAGTACAGCATACCTGCCTTCCCAAAGGCCACACACTGGAAGGCCTCTTCCCCTGGATGCTGATGGACAGCTATGTAGGGCTAAGGCCTCGGGGTGGAGATGGGGAACTCACAGAAGAACAAGACAGTATATTTCCTTCAGCAGTGGACACTCTGGTGAGATCTGACTTCTCTCAGGGGAAAAAAATGTCTTTGTGTGCTAAACCTATAAGAAATACTCTTTGGGGCTGGAGAGGTGGCTCAGAGGTTAAGAGCACTGGCTGTTCTTCCCAAGGTCCTGAGTTCAATTCCCAGCAACCACATGGTGGCTCACAGCCATCTACATTGAGATCTGCCCGGGCATATATGTAGAGCAAATACTGTATACATAATAAATAAAAAAAAAAAAAAAAAAAAAGAAATACTCTTTGGCTTAGGGGTAGATGGACTCTCATCTTCATAGCTCTTCTGCTTCTGGGCAGAAGGCTCGGTGCAAGGGTGTCTATTAGGTCTCAGCTGACCCCTCTATACCTGCAAAACAACTGCCTTTGAGAGAACACTGCTGTGGATACTCCAAGAGCACAATTAGAGCCATGGGAGGGTCAGAGTGGGGTCTTGAGGATAAAACAGGGCCACCCAATTGCATATTCCTGTCATACTCTCCAGTCTTTCTGGAAAAATCCTGGGGACACAAGGGCCTTGGTTTTCCAAGATGTGTGCTGTCAGCCAAGCAGGCTCTGCTGAAGGATACTGGACGTTAGATATAATCAAATATTTTCTACCTTTTTTCTGCCTTGTGAGCCCCCTAGTTCCTGGTGAAGCAAGTTAGAGGTTTATTTCTAGTACAGAGACAGGAAACAGGCCCAGAGAGGTTATGTATGTTACTGGTATGGGTCACATAGCAGCAAGAACAAAGGTAGGCATTCTTAGTCCATTGGACTGTTTTATTCCTGTCCAACTGAGTTTCCCAAGTCATCTGGAATCCCCTTGTCCCACCTGTGTTAGGGATGTGTGCCTTAAGAGAAAATACTGACAAGAAGGTGACCAATCTGCCCCTTTGTTTTCAAAGAAGGCAGGTGATTCATTTGATGGTGGAGTCTACACTGTACCAGATGCAGGATCCACAGGTGACTGGGACTAGAGTAGAGGGTCAGTCACAAGGCAGGGGGCACAGGGATGCCTCGGTCAGCACAGGTGTAGAGGAAGCAATCCTTTAGCAGGTGTGGGTAGTAGAGAGTTTGGGTACATGGTACAGGAGAGCCACAGTGCTCCAGAAAGAGTAGAGTGAGGCTGAATATGTAGATGGGGCAGGCTTAGACTTGGAGGAACTGGTGGGAGTCAGATACAAGAAGGCCTTAAAGTTGGGCTAAGAAGGGTGGTTTTTCTTCCAACCTAATGGGGGGGGATGCAATCAGGAACACAAGAAACCTTAGCATTCTTGGAGCATAAAATGGGAGGCCAAGCACATGATAAATGCTCCTCTTTAGGCATGGAGGTCTGCCTAACTTGAGCCCTGGGACCACTGGATGATGTGAACACAAGAGGGAGGAGGCCTGAAACTGTGACTGGCACAGAGGTCCCACAGAAGAGCAAGATCCTGTGGCCTTTGTCAGTCTTGGCCTGGCCCTGGTATTTCGCTGTCAGCTGTGTGGGCCAGGTAAGTATGCTCATTGGATATGAAGTCCACATTTACAAGGACAGCATCTGATTTGCAGTTAATTTGTTGATGCAGCAAAACACATTGTTTCTAAAAGGTCAGGGGAGGGGGAAATGGCGTTGGAATATCAACTTAATTACCTGGGCAGCACGGATGAGCGGGCATCCTGCATATGGCTCTGGGATGGAAAATCTGCTAGGCAGTGACTTGGAGGAGGTGGGGCAGACAGCTTAGCATACATGAGAAAGGAGGGGGCATCCAGAATGTCTGGGAGCGGTCTGTGTGTGTCCTAGGCATTGCCTATCTATCCAGCACATTTGCTACCTCAGAGAGTCCTCTACAGGGAGTGAGGGCTGCTGTCTTGGGTTACATAGGTGAAAGGAGTTGAGGCTTTGCCCAGGGATACAGAGAAGCAGAAGACAGGTCTGCAGAAGAGGGTAACCATCTTAAGACTATTTCTGGTTACTGGTAGATGGGGAGTTCTATGATGTCTACTTTGGGATAGGGGGCTGTTTAGGAATGGACATGAAATCCCTTCATCCTTAACCATCCTAGGACTAAGCCTTTAATGTCCTTATGAGGTAAAAAATCACATTTCACTGTGGAGAAAAAAGGGCCCAAAGGATACGAAATGTTAGTTAGGAGGTGGGGTAGTCACTGAGGTCAAAGAGGACAAATGCTTGATGAAACTCAAGGGCTATGCATGCCAAGCTTGGGGTGTGCAGGGGAGAGGGAGAAGAAACAACTTTCCTGGGAGGTAATGCAGAAGGAAGTTCTGCTCCCCTGGAGCCAGAAAAGGTGGGCATGACCAATGGAGTAGCTGCCTGCGAGAACTGGTCTCCATAGAAGGGGCTGAAGGGGAGACTGGATGGGACCTAGGTTTCTCAGTTTATCCTAGGAATGTGCTGGGAACAGAGCAGGCGTGAAAGAATTCACAATCCCACTCTGCTGCTATTTAACGAGGGAAGAGTTCACCTGGTTAATTTTCCTGGCTAGTATTCACATCAATACTCTGACCTGTGTGTGCCACAGACCCTGTTGGGAGGGAAGACAAACCTTTCTATGGCTTTACAAAGGGCCTCTGGGCCAGGAGCAAGGCTCTGCTACTCTTTGGGACTGGAAATCTGCTATTATGCAAGGTATGGAAATAAAAGAGGGCTTCTTTTGATATGCCTCCAAAAGGGAGTGTATTGAAGTGATATTTTTGTGGAGTGTTTCCTTTGAAATGCCCAACCAGCTCTCTGAGGCATGGCTCTCTTCTGTCCTCCAACTCCTGTCATTATTTCCAGTTCTTTTTGCCCAGCCACAACTGAGCTGATCCTGTTTGCTGGGGAGGATCAAATGTTTGTCTCTCCTTCAGAGTTTTAGCCAGGCCAGCTAGAGCATACTGGGCCCTGGTGATATGTTCTGGGCCTGAGTGGCTCAGCAAGGCATGAGAAAGAAGTGGGGGATCCTTGGTCCCAAAGCATTTGCAGAGGTAACAAGCTCTTATCTGGTGGATATTCTTGCAAAAATGCTGAACAGGAGGGGCCCTGACCTCATGGCTGAGGATGGAGGGGCCATCTGCTTGCTGAGAGTCCACCCACACATCATGATAGGAAGGGGCTCTTCCTGCAGAAGGAAGGTAGAGGGTGGGAGGGCACTGCACTCCAGAGTCCCCTTGAGGGACTAGGGGTACCCAGACAATGCCAGGGGTGCTGACCAGCCTGGGATGAAGGCTCTACCAGGGTCCCACTCTACAGGCAGGGACACGGAAGTCTCTTGCCTTCCTTCACAGCATACCGGGAACAGAGACACCTAGGATGCGCTTCAGCTTCTGACTGTTGCCTAGAGGGTGGTTTTCACATGACCACAGACAGCTTGATGTTCTGAGGTGCCACACAGCCTCCCTGTGTGGGGGCTAAGAGGGTATCCTGAACTGAAGGTGCTTCTGAAGGATGGGCAAGTGATCTCCAGAGAGGCTGGCCTCAGGATGCAGGGCTCACTGCCATACCCTGCTTTCCACACGTGCGTGCTGTGCTGAAAGCCTCTCAGGCTGCCCTGAATAGCGGTGCACTCTTTCCAATGTTGACAGGAGTAGTATTTTGTAGTGGTGCTGGTTAATTTGTAGTGGCATTTGTGGTTTGAAGCCTTGTCAAGATTCCTGATTACTTCCCGTGCAAGGAGCTCTGCTGACGGGGAAGTTCACATGCTGAACAAAAGCAGCCAGGCAGCTGGGAGGGAAGGCTGCATGGTGGCTGGGTGACCCAGCCAGCTTAAGGGACAGTGGCAGAGGAGGGAGAAGGGCCAGACATGGGCCAGCGGGAGGGGAGCCCTTTGTTTTTAGTTGGTGCAGGTGCAGGGCCTGAATAGGTGGCATCCCATTGGCTGTTGGAGGTCGGGTACCAGATGCGTTTGGTGCCTGGGCAGGGGCAGGGGGCTCTGCTGACTGTATCATTCTTTGCCCAAACAAGCAGGAGGCAGGTGTCTTGCTGCTCCCTCCACTTGATGGCCATCTGGGAACCCATCAAGGGTGCCTGGGTGACATTGTCTGGGAGTCTCACTGGTGGTGAGGTGAGAGGAAAGCCCTCCAGATGTTTTCAGATACCAATAGGAGGTGCTGGCTCTTGGCACATGCTGTGTACCAAGTCTGTGCTAGGAGCTCGGCAGATAACTGGTCTCAAGAATGCTACAGAAAAGGCGATATTGCCTTAAAAGGCAGACACAGTGAGGACATGGGGCTTGGTGACTCATCTAGACCAGGCCTCACAGCTTACAGGTGACACACACACAATTCAAGCCTAGGTATGCTCACGAGTGCACACACTTTCCATGATACCCAACACACACAGAGCAGTGGAAGGCAGATGGTGACATATGCTCCATGAGCCCAGGGCACTGCCCCCACCCCCCACCCCCAGTGATGTTTGTTGTTCCTTGACGTCCTGTCCTGGAGATCTCTATACTGTGAAGTCTGCTCAAGTCCGCTGAATGTCTGCCTGGAAAGCTGCCTGCATTTCTCTAGGCCTGTGCCTGCTCTGCGAGAGCTTGCTCAGTACGTTAAGGGTCAGGACCAGCCCAGCAAAAACAAGACTCATTCACCATCTCTGGGATGGTGTCCACGCTAAGCAGTGCAGCAGTAGGAAATGAAAATAAAAGCTCCCACCTAATTTTGCAGCAGTACAGATAGGAATACTCCACAACCTCTCACTTCCCAACGCATCCCTGTGCTCAGCAAGTTTTCAAGAGCCAATGCCCCCACGGCCTCACCTCTTAGCCTATCATAATTAGCCTTCTGTTCCCACCACTCAGAGCACCTACTCTACCTCTCATGTGCCTCTGTCCTTTTCAACACACATTGGTCCTACACCAGCTTTTACTCACCCACCTGAGGAATTCTTGCTATCTGTCTGGGCTGCTTTTCCTTCCCTGAGTACTTTCCACTTTTCCCACTCCAAAGAGTGGGACATCTTGGCTCCTCTTTTCCTTAAGATGGGCAGTCTTTGGTTAAGAGGGTCTCACATTAGGACTTCTGGTTCCTGGCACAGGCCAGGCATGTGGTAAGAACATAATAAATGTTTACCCATGAGTGAGTAGCTAACAGCAGGTCTTTTCAAGGCCTTTCCTAAGCACCTGCACCAATTACCTATCGGGCTACTTTGTCCTTTGTCCTGAGCATTAGTAACATTCCTGGTTGATCAGGAACAACGCTTTCCCTCTTCTCTCTTTCTCCTCTCTCTCTCTCTCTCTCTCTCTCTCTCTCTCTCTCTCTCTCTCTCACTCTCTCTCTTCCAAGACAGGGCTTCTCTATGTAGCCCTGGAATTTACTCTGTAGACCAGGCTGGCCTTGAACTTGGAGACCCATCTGCCTCTGCCTCCCAAGTGTTGGGATTAAAGGCATGTGACACTACTACTTGGCCAGGAACAACCCTCAACCTGACAATATCCTAACTTGCCAGGCTGAGCCCTAGGGCTATTCCCCAAAGCAAGAGTTTTTTTTTTTTTTTTTTTTTTTTTTTTTGTTTTAGTGGAATGCAGGCATTGAAGCATTAGGAAGCTTAGATGTGAAATATCCCAAAATTTCCCCAGTGTGTCTTTTAGAGAAAGATGGTTGGATTTGCTAGACAGGGGAGTGTATCTTTTTTCTTTTTTTCCATCTCTAGGAACAAATGGATGGAGAGCTTGGTTTCAAATTCCTGGACCTTGGAATACATTCCTATCTGTGTCAGAGTCTACCATCCAGAGCCTCAGCAGAGTTTAAAATCCCAGCTAATAGGTTAACAACTGTTTTTCTTCAGCTTCAAATGAAGAATATCAGAAGGCTGGGGGAATATGCAGCTTTCCAATTTGTACGGACTGCACACAGCTCCCTGCAATGTGTGTTTGACAGGACTGACATTTTGTACCGCTGTGAGATGGGAAAACGTGTGACATTTTTATTCATGGTGGCGTACGCCCTTGTAATGATCAGCTCTGGTCGGTGTGCTTACCGCAGCAGCCCCGAGCCCTCGGAGAACAAACAGGAGCCCAAGGTGCCAGCAGTTCCACTGCCTTATTAAACACCGCCAGGATCCTAACGAAGACCAACTGCTGGAAAATCTCACTGTCAAATCCTCAAGGACACTGTCAGCGCACAGCTAACTGCATATATTTTTCATTTAAAATACTGAAATCCAGCATTGTGCCATTACAACCAAGGGGAGGGGTGCCCACTTCAGCCATTCTGTCAGCTGCTTCTCCTGAGTTCTAGATGGTGGAGCCAGATGCCCAGTGGGATTCAGAGCTCAGAGAAGGGTATCAGAGATGGGCACAGACTCTGAAAGCCTAGCCCTACTTTCATGGTTGGGGACTGAAAGTTACAGGGTTCCGGGAGAGTCACTTAGGAAGTCTATTCACTGGCTCCCTTTGCAAGCCAAAGTGAATCTGCATAATTAGAAAATCCTTTTGGCCCAGCCAGCCATCTTCCTGGAGGTGCAACCCATTACATCCTGCAACTCGGTGCTAACCAGCCCTCTGCTTGGCAGCAGACCTCAAGACATCTGCTGGAACACACGGCCGGCCGCAGTAGGTGTCACACCTTGGCAAGAAAGGCTGTGTAACAGGGTATCCACCTGCCATCTCACTAGTTGCCTCAAACCAAAGGTCTCAAGGTCACCAGGCAGAAGGACTCTCCCTCCCTTTCAGTGGTCATTTCTAATGCTGATGCATGTTGATGGATGGAAGCCAGTCACCTGGCAGCTCCTTGCAGCCCTTACAACTGTTAAACTAGGTGATTTGGTTATGGCTGAACATTAATGTATTGGTGCATTTATTTTGTAAATATGCATTATTTATACAGTGCCTCTATTTCCATACTCTATCCCTGATGCACCAAGACAAGGTGCTATTTATTTATGGGATCCTTGGCATATAAGGCCTAACAAGCTGCCCTGTGTGGTTTGTACAGGTTTGCAAAAATGGCCAGTGGCTGACTTGAAACAACCCATGTTCTCTATCCAGCAAGGCACAGGCATACATTTTTAAAGGCATTCCTGTAAAGTTGGTTTAGCATAACATCCTGGGATGGTGAAGAGCTGACCATCTGGGAAGGGAGACCACCACAGTCCATAGCCTGGGATGGAAGGAGGACACCATGAGGAACTGGATAAAAAGGCACGTAACTGTGAGAGCAAACAGGGCTGTCAGGCCAGGGGAGCTGTACTCACTGACTGACGGAGGCCCTGTTGCTGTCCATTGGCCTGTGACTTGGACTGCAGAGGAGGTATACTTACTGACAGCACAGCCCAGTGGATACTCCCTCCCACAGGCAGTGCTGAAAACCTTAGCCAAGTATGTTGAGGAGGAGAAATGCAGCCAGTGTCTAGCTTTGTGTCATTCTACCTCAAACTCAAATAGCTCCCATGGAGAGCACTTAGTTGCCTGCTGTTCTGTGGCCTGTGAGTCTCCTCTCTTCTTCCCCTCATCTTCACTCATGGAATCAGCATCCTTGGTTGAGCCCCCCAAGTTCTCACCTTAAGAATTAGTCATCACCTCCTTCTGTCCCAGCTGTTCAGGTCCCAGTTGCCAGTCTCTGAACACAACCTGTTCCCAGCTCCAAGTCATTCATGGAGTGTAATTTAAGCTCCCCTAAGGATTGGCCTGCCCTTACCTGCCTCTATTTCCCTGAAGTCTCATTCCCTTGTCTGGAATGCTGCATTCCAGCTCTGTTCAATACATGATGAGTATTACGGGGGTCTCTCCAGACCCAGTTGGAATCTTCCCTCTTCTAAGATGCCTGCTCTGTTCTCCACTCCCTGCACTCGTGCCCACTGTAACCTCGTGTCCATTTCTTCTTTGTAGAGCTTGTGGACAGGCTTGCCCAGCCACTGAGCCATGGATGCAGGAAACATCTCATTCTCTGTGACCCAGGTCAGTCCCTGCCATGACTCACATGTGTCAGATTAGTGAAGGAGTGAGTTCATGAGGTCCTGAAAGAATTAGCGTTGTGTTGGCAGAAAGACCAAGGCCTCAGACTGCTCATAAGATGGGAGTGAGGTATGCAAGAGGCTGGCATTCAGTCTTGGATACAGGGAACTGGTGGTACCACCAGCTCTGCCAGGAGGGGAAGAGGACATGAGAACACCTGAATCTCTGCTGAGCACACATCCAGCACCAGGCATCCAGAGGACACCTGTGATAAAGTAATGGTGCTGGGACAAAGTACAGTTCCAAGTACAGGCTGAAGGCAGGAAAGGGAGAAACGCAGCAAAGTGACCTTGACCTACAGAGTCAACCAAATGCCTGGGGAAGTGGGCAGAGTTGATGAAGAGGGCTTGGTGAGAGGTAAGGAGAGCCCAGGCTCTGGCTTGGATGGGTACTCATAGTTTGAACTCTAGCCTTGCCACTTACTATACAGCCTTGATCAGGTTGCTCAATCAGGTTTCTAGGAGAAACACTTGCATCCACTGTATAGGGCTGCTGAGAAGATGAAGTGTCATGAGGCTTGGGGAGGGGCCAGCTCCAGCACAGCAGATCCACACTCTCATGAGAACCTCCTCAGTGCATCTGACCCTTTCTTTTTTTTTTTTAATTTTTTTTTTTTTTTTGGTTTTTCGAGACAGGGTTTCTCTGTGTAACAGCCCTGGCTGTCCTGGACTTGCTTTGTAGACCAGGCTGGCCTCGAACTCAGAGATCCGCCTGCCTCTGCCTCCCAAGTGCTGGGATTAAAGGCGTGCGCCACCATGCCCTGCTTTTAATTTTTTTTTTTAAGATTTATTTTTTATGTATACAGTGTTCTGTCTGCAGGTATATCTGCAGGCCAGAAGAGGGCACCAGATTTCATTATGGATGGTTGTGAGCCACCATGTGGTTGCTGGGAATTGAACTCATGACCTCTGGAAGAGCAGCCAGTGCTCTTAACCGCTGAGCCATCTCTCCAGCCCCCATCTGACCCTTTCTTACAGTACATCTCTTCATTGGTCCTGTGACTCCCTTTTCAAGGGCATAGGCAGGTTAATAATTTCCCTGGTCCATAGGCAGTGCCCAGATCGGGGTGCATGGGGGATGTGTGGTAGGTAGCTCCTGGCACACACTGGCACACACAGTGGCCACTGGGCAGAACTTCCTGCCTAGCCAAGGACACCCACCGGGTTGAAACTTCCCACCTTTGGCCCCGAGGATTCTAACCTGATGCCTCCTCTGGTCTTGCTGAATCAGACTTCCTGCTCTTATTCTTCTGATTTCAATGTCTCCCAGGCAGGAGATGAACTTGGGAGTGGCTCTGACACAGACCTTCACAAAATGCTGTTTTTAGGCCCCGTGTCAGTGTCTTTTTAGGTCAGTATCTTGGCAAAGACACCCTACTGTCACCCTGCTGACTGGGGCTAGGCTTAAGGGTACTGCTCCACACAAGGGGATTTGGGCATATGGGCACTAGGCAATACGGAACAATTCCCCTCACCCTCGGCTTCTGCTCTACTGAATGGATAAGGCTTGCTCAAGGCACAAGGTGGGCAGGCCTGCAGCTCCTTTTCCTCACTCACCTCTAGATGTTCAGAAAGAGCTGGTAAATGAATGAATAATACAAGGTGTCCAGGGCTAGAGAGAAGGAAGGACTCAGACCAGTGTAGGGGGAGACTGACAAGAGTGTTACAGGGTAAGCAGGAACTGGCAGAAGTGAAGTATGGCTGGGCCTTGAAGACTGGTATGCTATTCTGCTTGTACAGGAAATATGGAGTAGGGTTAGGGGAGCACATTCGGGAGGGCTCATGTCAGTACTTGCAATGTTTTCTAATGCCTCTGGGATGTAGAGGGGTGATGGATTGACACCTTGGTTAAACTAGGGAGGGGCAGGTGTTAGAGATCCAAGGGCAGAGTAAACCACTCTAGTAGCTGAAGCTATTGAAACAAGTTAGAAATAGACATTAGGAGGGACTGGAGAGAGTTAGTAGTTAAGAGTGCTTACTGCCCTTGCTGAGGACTCATATTTGGTTCTTAGCATCCACAAGGCAGCTAGCTCACAACTGCCTGCAACTCAAGTTTCAAGCGATTCAACACCCTCTTCTGGCCTCTGTGGGCTCCTGCATGTGTACATGGTGCACACACATAAACCAAGGCACACCTATATACACATAAAAATAGAAGAAAAGAAAGTGACATTAGGAGATGCCAAAACAAAAGTGGTGCTAGAAAGTGTAGGCATATCAGATCAGACCTTGGGCTCTCCACTAGGTGATGTCAAAGGCCAGCACCTTGGAAGAGCACCATCAATGTATGGGAAGGGAGGACAAAACACACTTCCCAGGCACAGAGTCCACTCAGACCTTCTCCTTGCTTAGAACAAGAGTTTATTAAATTGGTCAGGCACCTCGGATTCTATTCCTTGGTAGTTTTGTTGAAACTTTCTGGAGGTCATACCTTGGAATAATGCAACAGTCTAAAAGGTAAGTGTTCTCTGGTGTAAACACTGGACAAAGCAAGTGGTGACTAACTATGATGGGGTGGGGAGTCTAGAACTTCACATGAAGTTAACCTCCCATCCTAGGATGGCCTAAACAGCAGTCAAGAGTAGTTTCTCTGGCTTGGCACCTTCCCCATGTATCTAAGACACAGCTGGAAGAAGCTGCTCCCATTGGTCTTAGGTTAAAAAGTGAGAGGGTTAGTGAACACTGCACCCAGGTTGTAGTGACATGCTCAAGTTGCCTCTGAGGAAGTGATGGGTGCCCCCGCCCCTATGGATTGGATAGGGAACAAAGCTGAGACCAAAACAATTGGGGTTTAAATGCAAAGGGCAGACAAGGCCTTGGGGATGCTGCTTAGCTTGATGACTTTGAATCAGTAGCTACAGAAGTGGGGGTTCTGTGAAGTAAGGAGTCCAGTGACTGCAATGCCTGCTTTCACAGAGTGTACAGAGGAGCCATCAATGGTACTTTTTGCACCCATGACCTAGTTCTTGGTTTTTCCACACTCCTGGCTATGACTGCTGCCGACCCTGCCATTCTCCTTCCCAAGAAGCGTGCTTACTCCTTTCACCTGGGACACCCAGTTCTAATCTCCCTGGCTGGTACACACTGACATGCCTGCATGCCTATTCTTTTCCCTCTATCCTCAGGACCTCTAACACCTGTCCCTCCCTAGTTCAACCAAAGTGCCAATCCATCATCCCTCTACATCCCAGGGGACATTAGAAAACATTGCAAATACTGACATGAGCTCTCCAGAAGTGCTCCCTAACCCTACTCCAGATTTCCTGTACAAGCAGAATAGCATACCAGTCTTCAAGGCCCAGCCATACTTCACTTCTGCCAGTTCCTGCTTACCCTGTAAGACTCTGTCAGACTCCCCCTACACTGGTCTGAGTCCTTTTTTTTTTTTTTTTTTTTTTTTAGACAGGGTTTTTTTTTGTAGCCATGGCTGTCCTGGAACTTACTATGTAGGCTGCCCTTGAACTCAGAGATCTGGTTGCCTCTCTTCCAGAGTGCTGGGATTAAAGGAGTGTGGCACCACCACCTGCCCATCCCCCTTTAAAAATCTGGTGTTCTATTAGATGTCTGCCTTTGACTCTGCATGCTCTTACGATCATAGGTTCTTCTCAGCTCTAGGTATGGCCTTTTCTCTGGAACAGGACAAGAGGCGAGGACAATTTTCTGTTGGGCCTCCTGCACATTATTAGTTTGATTTAGTCCTCATCCCTTTGAGAACAGCCTTCCAGCTGCTTTACAGAAATTAATCCTTCCTTCTTCATCTCTGAGGTGTGTGCATTCACAGGATTTATCCACAGCATGCAGAAGACCCTCAGCCATGGTGACTGGCAAGGAGATGGGCTCAGAATCCAAACTGGTTCAGTCAGTCACAGTTACACCTTGTGTGAAAGTTACTTTTTTCGTGCTGATCTTATAGCTAGAAGGGTATGTGTGTTTGGCGGTGGTAAGTCATCTGACCACCGCACAGGAGAGTCTGTTGAGTGTTACTTGGAAAAAGCAGGGAAAGGCCTGGCTAACTTGATTTGATACCAGATTGAACTGTAATCACAGCTGATATGAACCAACAATTTCTTTTTTGGGTTTTATACCTCTTGAGAGTCCACATACCCCAATCAATTCAAATTCCTAATATATGCCCTTCCTTGGTCTTCAGAGCTGGGCTGGTACCTGACCTGGCCAACACCAGCCAACTCCTACCCATGCCCACACAGTTTTCCTGTATTCACCTCCTTCACACACAATAGGAAAGTACCCGGCATGCTTTTGTGATTTATGGTGGATTTGGATTATGGTTCCTCCACCAGGTGCTGGATACCAGTATGCTTGTCTCGGCACTGACTGAGGCACAGAAATGCTAAGGCGGGCCTGAGGTCTGGAAGGTAATCAGAAACAAAGCCTTATTGTGGTCTAACCTCCTGAGATCCTGGGCCACTAGCCCAGCTTCTGCACTGGATTAAATGTATGCACCCATCAAGAAATCACTATGTTCTCAGCAGACCTGGGGAAGATCCAAGCTTCAGGCCATAACATGGCCTGAAATGAACTCTGACTTCTGCCTCTGAGCTGCACACTCTTGGACAAGTCCTCATTATCTCCATGCCTGTCCTGTCCTCAGTAAGACGGATAAGCCTTGAGACTCCTCCCCAGTGAGACCACCTAGTGGATCACTTGGCTTGGTCCATTGCAATGGCAGGTGGCAGTTGCGGCAGCTAAAGATACAAGAGACCCCAGGTCTCAGCACAGCACCTGGCAGACAGTGAGAAACTCAGTGCTAGTCTTCTCCCTCAGCTGTTCTTAAGACCAGTCAGACGCCCAGTGTGCTTCACACTGGGAGAAGTCAAACAATAGTCAATTAATTACGATCCAATTTAAACATCTACGGTAATAATAAAACCTCTGTGTGTTTATAGACTGCTAGCTCCACGCCAAGTCCTGTTGAAGACTGCGGACTTTCAAGAGGTTCATGTTCTCATGGGGGAAGACAGGCATAAAGAACTAATCACAAGGTTGAGATTGGTCTGTGCAGAGTCCTGGGGTTGAGTACAGAGAAGAGCAACCACCTTTTTCTACAGGAGCCAGGAGGCTTACAAATGGACCTGCTCTAGGTTTGAATACACAAAGGTAAAGGATCTCCTGGATCAGGTCAAGGGGAAAGATGGAATTGTTAGGGGAGACTAGGAGCATGGTAGTGAAATGCTGTCTCCAAGGCCATGTGGATACTGCAGTAGGAGTGTCAATCAGGAGGCATCATGCACTTGAGTGGCCATTTGGCCTGTTATCAAGGCTGTGAGAGAGGAGATGGAAAGGAGGGGACTAAGCAGTGTTCAGGGTTGGTGTGTGGGTCAGATTCTGAGGTGGGAGATGAGGATGTGGAAGGAGTCTGTCAGGAAGTGTATGTTCAAATTTGGGTCTGTGTTTGAGGTGTCAGAACATGGGACACCTCTGGAGGTATGTGGGAGGAATGGATGAACTGCAGGGAATTAAATGTGACTTCCAAGCTCAAAGGGCGGAAGGAATTTCTCAGGACACTCAGAGCCAAGGGCGCTGAGGACTTTTGTTGGCTGGTTTTCAGCTCAGCATGAGACTGGCAGTAAAGAACAGGCTCCTTTCCATATTTCCAGAGCTGGTCTTAGGATGCTGCTCAAACCTCTGTCACAGCTCACCAGCTGGCTACCATGGTACTTGATTGGGATTCTGGTTTAAACAGCTTTAAATTTTTTTTATTAAGGGCCAAACAAAGCCGGGCGGTGGTGGCGCACGCCTTTAGTCCCAGCACTTGGGAGGCAGAGGCAGGCGGATCTCTGTGAGTTCGAGGCCAGCCTGGTCTACAAAGCGAGTCCAGGACAGCCGGGGCTGTTACACAGAGAAACCCTGTCTTGAAAAACCAAAAAAAAAAAAAAAAAAAAGGGCCAAACATGGTGGTCCATGCCTTTAATCCTAAGTAGAGGCAGGAGGATAACAGTGAGTTCAAGGCTAGCCTCGTCTATGTAGCAAGCACGTTCTAGGACAGTCAGGACTACATAGAGAGACCTTGCCTCAAAAAGCAAAACAAGCCAGGCGTGGTGGCACACACCTTTAATCCCAGTTTGGAGGCAGAGGCAGGCAGATCTCTGTGAGTTTGAGGCCAGCCTGGTCTACAAAACAAGTCCAGGACAGTCAGGGCTACAGAGAAACCTTGTCTCAAAAAACCAAACCAAACCAACAAAAAACAAAACAAAAAATTAAATGTATGGGTATTTTTCTTGTGTGTGTGTCTGTGTGTATATATATGTCTATGCACCATGTGTATGCTTGGTGCCCATGGAGGCCAGAAATGGGTGTTAAATCTTCTGGAACTAGAAGTACAGATGGCTCTGAGCCTCCATGTGGGTGCTGGGAACTGAACTCAGGTCCTTTGGAAGAGCAGCCAATGCTTTTATCCATTGAACCATCACTCTAGCCCCTAAACAGCTTTTTAAACTTTACATGGAAAAAGTTCATAATCTTTTCTTCAAATGGAAGGAGTAGAGAGATACATTTCAAGAAGTAGATCTGTGCATTGGAAAACAACAAATTATTCATTTTGGTTTTTTTTTTTTTTTTTTTTTCGAGACAGGGTTTCTCTGTATAACAGCTCTGGCTGTCCTAGACTCACTTTGTAGACCAGGCTGGCCTCGAACTCACAGATATCCTCCTGCCTCTGCCTCCCAAGTGCTGGGATTAAAGGCGTGCGCCACCACCGCCCGGCAAATTATTCATTTTGCAGATCAACGAATTGTGGGAAACATGAAGCAAGTCTGGAAGGTGTAAGAACTGGTCCTCCCACTTGTTTCTCAATGAGCCTTGGCAGCCTGCCCCCAGGGCTAGCAGCAAGCATCCCTGGACAACAGCATTTGTCCAGTTCTCTAGCAGGGAGGGTAGGTTGCACACAGATAAGAGAAGCAGAGGTGTTGCTGCTGGTTCAAGAGTAGACATGAGTGAATTATTCCAGCACAGCCAAACTGGTTTCCTTACCAGCTGATGGATATGACTCATTTTAGTGAGCACAGATATTCAAAGTACTGAGTGGCTTGGCTGTTTGACTAGATGCAGGAAACAGTTTCTAAAGGAGGTAGCACCTTTGCTGTCTCCTGCCAAGTGAGAGGAGTCATAGCATGGTGTGGTTCCTGTGGGTGCTCCCACTTTACCAGGAAGGACTCTGCTTCCTTGCTCCTTCCAAAGCCAGGGACAGGAAAGACTTCCCATTCCCCATCTCAGAACAGTGAAATGGGATTCAAATCCCTAGCCTGTCTTCTCTGTCTTCTCACCCCTGCCTAGAGAGAAGAGCTTCTCTGGGGGTCTGGGAAGGGGCTAGACATGCCCTGTCCTCTCTTCCGGCCCACAGATCCTCTTTACTAGGTGTTTTTGGGCAGCTCTGCCACTGTCTACTGATACTGTGAGGAGTAGTTCAGTCCTTTAAACTCTGAAGCAATGTTTTAGCAACCACTTGGCCTTAAGACTTATGTTGGGCTAGAGAGATGGCTCAGAGGTTAAGAGCACTGTCTGCTCTTGCAGAGGTCCTAAATTCAATTCCCAGCAACCACATGGTGGTTCATAACCATCTATAATGAGATCTGGTGCCCTCTTCTGTAGTACAGGCAGAATACTGTATACATGATAAATAAATAAATCTTAAAAAAAAAGACTTATGTAATATTCTCCTTTTACTCTATTTCTTTTCAGTCAGCATTCCATAGTTCAGGTTGGACATGAACTCCTGATCTTCTTTCTTCCATTTTCCCTCAAGTGCTAGGATTACAGGGGTGCACCATCCTGCCTAGCTTTAGTCTTTATTTCAAAGGTTTGTATTTTAGTGGCTGGCAAGAAGGTTCAGTGGGTAAAGGTGCTTGATGCCCATTCTGACAGATTGTTTGATCTCCAGGACTCATGTGGTGGAAGGAAAAAAACTTATTTCTGCAAGTTGTCCTCTGACCCCCACACACACACGCACACACATACCTCTCTCTCTCCATTTGTAGGCCTGTCTACATCATCTTGTCTACACAGGTGGAGAACAGATGCTTACTTATCTTATACATGGTGTGTAGATGAAAGTGTGTGTCTGAAAATAGAGGCATAGTCCCAGTCTTGAGGACAACAGCAGGTAAGAAACTATCTTTTCTCCCCGAGAGTGACCACTCTTGACACTGAGTTCCCCTTTTGTCAGCTACCTCCACCACTGCTGAGGACTCTACAGTGAGCCTTTTGTTGTCACCCAATAGGATGTGTCCACTGGGGCTGTTCTGACTAGGCACCAATGCTAGTAATGTAGAAGGGTTAATGTCACTATCATAACAGACCTGGTTTTCACAGGCCAGAAAAGTGAACTTTTTGTTTCATCTTATTACTTACTTTTGAGACAGAATATCATTTGTATCTCAGATGGCTTCAAACTTGTGTTGTTCCTGCCTTAGCTTCCTAAGGCCCAAGATTATAGAGATGCATTATCAAGCCTGGCTCCAGCTAGGTAAAAGGACTTGAAAAATTCACAGGAATGTAAGCCCAGTGTGAGAACATTCAGGAAGTTAGTAGGTACAGTCTGACTGGGGTTAGAGTCAGGAAGTCTGGAGTGTCCACACTGGTGATGTGGGTCTGTGCAGTTCCTTTCAGGTATTTCAGTTTTGTTTTGTTTTATTTTTCCAGACAGGGTCTCTCTGTGTAGTCTTGACTACCCTGGACTCGCTTTGTAGACCAGGCTGGCCTTGAACTCACAGCAATCCACCTGCCTCTGCCTCCCGAGTGCTGGGATTAAAGGCATGTGCCACCACGCCCGGCTTGATATTTCAGTTCTTGATCCATAAAACAAGGCCAATAGTCCCTTCCTTCATATCAGATATTTGAGGTCTGTTCCTCCACCCCCAAGAAGAGAATTTACAAACTAGGGCTCTATGAGTAGGTCTGGTGAATCATGGGTGAACATGTAAGCTTTGCCACAGATTAGAAAGAAATGGACTACTATGCTAAATCTGTGAGTTTAGAGACACCCTGAGATGAGGCTACAGTTTGGATGCATACCAGGTTGAAACTGTTTAGAGAACAATGCCAAGTAAGGAAAACACAGAAGAATGTAGCAAACATTTAAAAACTGTTAGAGCCCTTAAAACTCAGGCTGGCCAGAAGGAACTGTACTCCTGCAACCAATGGCTCATCAAAGAAGGCCCTAGGGAAGGACTGAAGGACAAACTCACCAAGGGGCAAAGCTGAAAGGAATTAAAGGGGGGGGGGAGTTCCTGTGGTTTCTCTGCCCCAACCCCCACCTTAGCTAATCTGTCACCTAATAAGAAGGGGCCGGCACAAGTGAGCTAGCTGGTAGTTCACTTACAGCAAACTGATTAAGAATGTTCAACCAACAGCAGACTGTAGACCTTTCCAGAGAAAATAAATAGAGTGTAGACTGTATGCAAATGTGTTTGTCACTTTGACAGCACGTCTCAATTAAGGCATATTGAGGCTGTGGGTAGGCTCTGTGGCTGCAGCTGGAAGGGAGAGCCCGCTGCATGGCTGATACTAGGGGCTTGACCTTAATCCGCATGCATGCATTAAAAAAAATTCCTGCCTTCCTGTACACTTGCATAATGCTGGCAGCCACGTGAGGGAAGTGACAACGGGGAGGGGGGGTGGTGGTGGTGGAAGGCACTTTCATCCTCTCCAGTTTGCAGACCTGTGAAGGCACAGACAGCTCTTATTTCAACAGAGTTTGGGGTGGTTTAATTGTTTATCCCCCACCCGTGTAAGCACATACACTCTTATTCTGCATTTAGCTGGGAATGACATTAAAGCATCTCTCTATTTCTTGGTGAAATGGAAGGAAGGTCTCTCTGTTTCAAATAGGGCCTCCTTTTTTGTGTGTTTTGAAAATGGAATGTTTAACACCATGAAATCCCTCTCCCCCACCTCCTCTTTCTCTGTAATGGGCTCCCAACTCCAGCAAGGGCTCCTTTCATGGGCAGGTTCGCATGTGCAGGAACGAGGACAAAGGAAAGCAGGAAGCTGGCTCTGGAATGCCATGTTGGTGACAACCAGGGCTGTGCTTTCAGCAAACATGTCCAGGAACTGGGGAGAGGATTGCTCCAACAGGCCTGAGCCACAGAGGAGGCAGGTCTTCAGGGTGCAGACAGACACCGGTGTGTTTTGAAGAGGATGGCTAGTTAGCCAGCGCTTTTTTCTGCATTACAGACCATACTAGTTTCTATGATAGCCCTTTAAGTGTAAAACTAGAAAAGGGGTAGATTTCCCCAAATGATGAGGTGTGGACATATTACTCCAAAAGGCCGATTTGAAGAGTGATTTTCATGCTGCAGTCAGCTCATGCTTTACAATAATAACCCACAGCAGCTGTTTTGCTAGTGTTTTTACTTTTATGCTTTTATTTACTTTTCTTGTATGTGTGTTTACTTATATATGTGGGGTGTGTGCATTCCAAGGACCAAATGTGGAAGTCAGAGGACAAATTGGGAGAGTTGGTTTTCTCCTTCTACTGGGTAGTGGCTGAGGATTGAACTAAAATTGTCAGGCTTGGCCGCAGGCATCTTTACCTGCTGAGCCATCTTGAGGGTCTGGTTCTCTTTATTTTTAAGTAGTTCATAATGGCACTTGAGGAATGTCTCTCAAAATGAGAAGTGTTTTAAACACAGGATTCTAGGTCCTTTCTGAGGTGAAATAGCAGTCCTACTTACAGTAAATGAAAGTCATACAGACTAGCCTTATCATACTTCATCTAGGGAATGGCTAAAGAATCAGGTGATTTAAGCTCAGTAGTACAACAGAGTTTGCTGAGCAAGCACTAGGTCCTTAGTTGGAGCCCCAGCACTAGAAAAGCAAACAAACGATAACAAAACACCTTGCAAACTCTTGTTACAACCATACCTAGTGGAGTCATGTTTCAGATATGAAATCAAACCAAAAGCACCAAACTAAACCACACACACTACACACAATGCATCTATATTTGATAATTAGAGCAGTTGAGAGGTAGGGAAGAGAACTGAAAATATAACACAGGTAGGGAATGGATGAAAATTTCAATTTCTGTAAAGAGTACAGGTATTACTTAAGAGGAAAGAAATAAAATTAAATGAATAGACAAATTTTAAAGAACTCAGGTCCTTACAAGCTGTTAGGAAAGAGTTGGATCTCTAGAATCACAGCAAAGGTGTTTATTCCAAGAAGTACAACTCTCAATATTGATTTTCAGGAAGTACATTAATAAAGAACTCCTAGGGCTGGAGAGGTGGCTCAGAGGTTAAGAGCACTGGCTGTTCTTCCCAAGGTCCTGAGTTCAATTCCCAGCAACCACATGGTGGCTCACAGCCATCTACATTGAGATCTGCCCGGGCATATATGTAGAGCAAATACTGTATACATAGTAAATAAATAAATAAATGTTTAAAAACAAAAAAGAACTCCTAATTGACTTTTTTTAAGTCTTTTATCTGAAAGTGCAAAGAAGGGCCTGGGACACCAGAGTAATGAGTTGCTTAGCTAACAGACACCTTAAATGCAGTGCCCAGGAGTGGGGGAGGCATTGAATACATTTAATGACTCTGTTTAACAGTGGAGCTAGTAATGACCAATGTCATGTTATCCCCACCCAGATTTTTGAAAATTCACCTTCAAAATATGTTTATGTCAAGCACTTGATGCCGTGAAGAGGATGGAGTTGCTTTGCTGAAGGAGAGCTGAGTGTAAATCCGTGGGCTGCTCACCTTCCAGCTTCTGATTTAGACAAAACCGAAATATGAAACAGCCCTGTGGAAGGGCATAGCACATACCTGCCCAAAGTGGACTGTGATTGGTCTTCGGTCTTCTCGAAGTTTGGAATCCTTGGCCTCCGCCAATGGGGACGGTGTGGTCTTTGGCAGTGGCTCTTCTGCAGAGGTGGCACAGCCATTCTCGGTGATGTCCTGCAGGAAGAAGGAAGGTCTGGGGTTGGCACTGGGGTCTTGGCCCTTGGCCCTCTCCCCTCATCCCCACAAGCCAGGAGGCCCATTAAGAACTCCCTCCAGGCTATTCTAAGCCTGACCCCTGGGAGAAGAGGAGGAAACAGAAGCTAACTTAGACTTATGACATTGATGTACTAAAGAAGTCAAAAGTATACACATGAAACTGTAAGCATAATAATTTACAGTGGTGAAAAACGATTTCATTCTACATTCTTCTATGGCTATTTTCATTTTTACATGTTCACTTTGTCTATATGCAGATATTTAAAAATTACTTGTAATCACAGCTCATGTATAATTTTATATCCTGTTTTTCTCCAATATAAGCATCACCATGGTGCTACATAGTCATTATAATAATACTTTTAATGGATGCATAATATTTTCATTGAGCAGACATCTAATAATTTAATAACTTATCCCACCACTATTAGGTGTTTGTTTTTTTTTTAAAGATTTATTTATTTATTTTATGTATGGGTGCTTTATCTGCATGAACATCTGCAACCAGAAGAGGGCATCAGATCACGTTGTGGATGGTTGTGAGCCATCATGTGGTTGCTGGGAAATGAACTCAGGACCTCTGGAAGAGCAGCCAGTGCTCTTAACCACTGAGCCATCTCTCCAGCCCCTCATTTTCCTTTCTAAATGCTACCAATAAATGTCACATTTCTCTTTTCTTGTATATTATTGCTTTTGTTGAAATCCCTAGGAATGAAAGCATAAGGTCAAACACATAAACACTTTTTAAGGCTTTTTATTCATTCTACCAAATTGCTTTCCAGTTTACACCAACTACCAGGAATGGGTGTATTATCAGTTTCACGGTACTTGTTAGCCTTATCATTTTAAAAATGTATTGCTAATTTAATAGGTGAAAAATTAGACCTCATTGTTGTTTTAATTTGCATGACTTTGATTATTTTCGAGTGTGGCCTTTTTTCTCTGTCTGCTTACTGATGGCACTACCGATCACATTCCGGCCCTCTCCTCTCTTCCTTGTGTTTGTGGAAGGTCCTAAGGATCTCCCCGACCTGCAGAATATCTATAGGACCAAGAAAATCTTTACATTTTATTAAACCTAACCCTTTACATTTTATTTGTGTGTCTAGTGAATGAAGCCAGGAAAACTGTCCCTGTGCAAAAGGCAGGCCACGGCGCCTTTGGCTGTGGTTGTCAGCTGAGCACTGGGGGGCTGCTCAAAGCATGGAGTCTTCCCTTCTTCAATAAGCATTCTGTGCTTTATGGAGGTCAGATAAGTTGCTTAGGACAAGTCAGAGAATAAAAGTACACCCACGTAACATTTAAGTACTCATTTTTTTTCACCACAAAAATAACTAACAGCCTGAATTAAATAACGTAACATCCAACTCTTTCAGTTGTAAAAACAATTGTACACTTAGGTCAACAGAATATTCCTCAAATTCTACACGTAAGAGACTTCTGATCATTGGCCACTCTTTCTCAAGTGAACTGAGAGAATCAAGAGACAGAGGGGAAGTGCTTATTTAGGAGTAATTATGTATTAAGGAGGAGACAAAGTTAAGATCTCTGAACCTCAGTTTCCCTATCTGTAAGTGGGGATATGGGAGCTAGGATGAAAGGAGATAGACAGTAACATAAGTGCCTGGAGCATCATTAGCTACCCAATAAACTATTGGAATGAAACAGATAGCTTTTATACATGCAGTAATATAAGTGCCTGGAGCATCAATTAGCTACCCAATAAACCATTGGAATGAAACAGCTTTTATACATGTCTGTGGATATACCTACATGTGTGCACACACTAGTGCACATATGTGTATATGTGTGTAGGCATGCACATGTTCGTGTGTGTGTGTGTGTGTGTGTGTGTGTGTGTGTGTGTGTGTGTACGTACAGTGTTATACATCCAACTGCCCACCTCCTGACTTCCTTTCCTCAGGAGTCAGCTGCTGTGCAAGCCAGCCCAGGAGAGTCTCTGCTTGGTTATTGATACAGGAAGGTGATGACCCTTTGGCCATACAAACAGGGATTGGGTCATGTGGTTCACATTGGATTTGCCAGTCTCAGCTAAGCTAAGGCTCAGTGATGAAAGGGGCTGCTGACAGCCAATTAGAAATGGATTGTTTGGAAAGGGGCTGCCCTAAGGTGCCTGGGTCAAATGGAACAAAGTAGGGGAGGGGCTCCTTCTGTGTCAGAGAGTAACAAAGGGCAAAGGGGCATTTTGGGTGTGTGTGTAGGGGGGCATCTAGAGGATTAACACAGAGTGAATGAGGACAAACTGTAACAAATTCATTTTTGGTCCAGGAAAATACCCTCCCCACACCATGTATGCCTGTGTGTGTGTGTGTTTGGCTGCAAAAAAAAAAAAAAAACATGGTAGGAAAATATATTAACTAGGAAGCTATGAATTATTTTATTTTTTTTTTTTTTAGTATTTATTTATTACTTCAGGTTACATCTCTATCTCAGTGTCCTCTTTCCGCCCCTCCCACTCTCTCTACCTCCTATCCCTTCCATCCCACTCCTCTGGAGTGGAGTATCCCTACATATCAGTCTCTGCCCCAGTTCAGCAGTCATATGAAGGCCAAGAGCCTCCTCATACACTGGGGGCAATTGTTTTTTTTTTTGGTTTTCGAGACAGGGTTTCTCTGTGTAGCCCTGGCTGTTCTGGACTTACTTTGTAGACCAGGGTGGCCTTGAACTCACAGATATCCACCTGCCTCTACCTGCCGAGTGCTGGGATTAAAGGCATGTGCCACCATGCCCAGCTATAAATAATTATTTTAAAAGGAAAACATATAGTTTTGGGGAAAAGTGTCTTCCTTTAACTTTGAATTAAAAACTGCAGTTTTCTAGCTTTATCTGGCCCATCAGTTAGCTGCCTGATCTTTTCAGATTCATTTACCCTCTGCAACAGTTTCTTTGTTTTTCCAACAGGAAAATTCCCAGTTGTTTGGCAAAGGTCCATGGAGGATGGTTTAACTGAGATGAGCTGTGAGGAGGCTTTGAGAGAGTCTAGTAATATGCAAACTGAATGGCATATCTACCACTGGCAAAGGGCACAATGCTTCCATGTGTGGGGGGGCACCTAATCCTGGTGGCTACTTTTCCAGACTTAGTTCTTATGATGATCATGAAATAAATAAGATTACCCTTTCTTTATAGATGAGGCAATAGGATTCAGAGAGGGTAACCTATTCAAGACCATGGAGCTACAAAGTGGAGGAACCTAAAATAAGAACTCGTGACATTTAAATCATATCAACTTTTAACAAAAGCCCAAGTGTAGGTATCTTGACTTGAGGGTACATGCTATTCTGCGCCATCAGAAGTGACTTCCTTTTCCTCCTTGGCAGTCCTTCTAGCTAAACTGGTCACAGGCTGCCATGCCCTAGGGTGTCTACTGTGAAGTCCTCCAGGTTGTCAGTTCCTTAGGATCTGGTTTTCTCAAGTCAAGAGACCTCAAAGTTTCTGTACTTTCTCATGGCTCCTCCACTGAGTGTTTAGCTTCTTCACCATTTCCTCCATCTGGGGAAGGACAACTACTTCCTTCTAGGATGATGCCACAGGGACCAGAAGGGAAGGAGCTCAGGCCAAGAGAGCAATGAGGACAGTGAATAGCGTTGTCTTCTCTATCTACCAGCAGACATACTGCATGAGTAGGAGCCCAAGAAAAGCTCTGTATTCCCTGATTAAAGAACTAGCTGACCCATCACTTAAGGGACTGGGATATGGGTACTCTGACACACACACCCTCTTGGGAGGAAGGCAAGTTGAAGTTTACGTAAAAATACTCAAGATTCGAATGCCCTGGGGGCCACTAATTCCATTTCTAGAAATGCTTTCAAATGAAGAAACTTGGGTGTCCAACAACAGAACTGATTAAGTCATGTGTGTGTGTGCACATATGTATGTGTGCAGGCGTGTGTGTGTGTACGTATGTATGTGTGCATGCATGTGTATGTATAGTATGTGTGTATTTGTGTGTAGTATGTATGTTTTATGCCAATTCAATAAAATGTATCAACTATTTAAAACAAGGACAAATGGTAGAAGCTTCTTTAGAAGGCTGGGGCATGTTCAGGGCATACCATATGAAAATGCAGATGAAAAGGGACATTATTTTTCTTCTTTGATTTGGTAAATTTCCAAATAAACATGCAATTTGTTGGCAAATGGAAAAAAAACTTGACCTTTTAAATGTCATTTTAAAAAAGCAAAACAAGGGGCTGAAGGGAGGGATGGGCGAACTCCTTCCTGAAGGGTCACACACGAGGAAGACAGAGCTGCAACTCAAGAGACCCACCATGGGGTAGCAAATTCTTCCTAGGGGCCACTTGTCTAAGAGCAAGGACAGCACCACCAAGCCCCAACCCTGGGCAGAGCACAGAGGGCAGAGGAGAATTCTATTCTTGTCACCTTTCTAGAGCACTTCCAGGGATAAAAACTTCTGACAGCTAATCTCTATTTCTGTGGATAAGACAGGCCTAGCATATGATCCTTGTCCTTGGATGAACATTTGTGAATAGGCAGGGATGTGAAGCCAGGGCCTGGAGAGCCTGTAGAACAAAGTGGGCTATCGTGGACTTTGGAGGAGCGGGGGACAGGCTTCCTGAGGCAGAGAAGCAAAGCCAGGCCAGGAATTCACAACTGGAGTTTGGGCCCAGCACTCGCAGAATGGCTAGAGCACCCTTCTTCCTGCTGGGCAGGTTGAGGTCAGCAAGGACAGAGTGGCTTCAACCAAAGGAATACAGCTGTGTTAGAGCCATGTTCTGCAAAGACTCCTCTTGTGGCTGTGAGCAACCTAATGGGAGGTGGTCCCATGGCATTTGGGCAGACTGGTCTAGGTATGCGGCTAAAGAGATGGAGAGGATGTACTCTCATTTATGGAGTTGCTATTAAGTACTACTGTTAAAACACCTTGCTGCTTCTTCGATGGTTCCTAGTTTCTGGGTGAAGAAAACAGAGAGGGCTGGTAACTACCCCAGGGCCATACAGTTAATATCCTACAGAATCAGACTGAATCTTCTGGTTGGTCTCAGAAGCCCAAATGCCACATCCCAATGAGAGGGCACTAGAGGTATACATGATCAAGGCCAGTACCTTCTCATTTCCTGTGAGAGAACCAATTTCCACCTTGAGATCTGTGTTGTACCTGTCTTTTCCCAGCCTACTTCCCACAACAGCAAATGTAAATTAAAATATGAATATTGATATCAAACTAGTAGCCAGAATTGGAGTCTTCAGGGATGGAGGCTGCAGCATATTTTAATGTGTCTAAAGACAGGGAGCTGACAGTTGTGTGATATGGTGTGAACATGTCTGTTTCGTGAAAGCCTACCTGCTCTCCCCACCCCCACATGCTTGCTCATGCCCTTCATTCCAATTGCAAGCATTTGGCTGGAAAGTCAAGCCAATTGTGAATTATTCCTTTAAATCACAGACACTAATCAAGCTCAACTTGTTGTTTAAAGAACATCAATTTAGCCGGGTGGTGGTGGCGCACGCCTTTAATCCCAGCACTTGGGAGGCAGAGGCAGGTGGATCTTTGTGAGTTCGAGGCCAGCCTGGTCTATAAAGTGAGTCCAGGACAGCCAGAGATACACAGAGAAACCTTGTCTCGAAAAACCAAAAAAAAAAAAAAAAAAAAAAAAAAAGAACATCAATTTAGAAACTTTCCAAATGTCTACAAAATGGGTCCATTTGGTTAAAGCATTTTGATACTAAAGAAAAAAATATCAGGAATTCCTTAAGGGCACTCAAACCTTTGATTTGCTAAATTTCCAAATAAACATGTAATTTGTTGGCAAATGAAAAAAAAAAAAACTTGACTTTCTAAATGTCATTTTTAAAAAGCAAACCAAGGGGCTGAAGGGAGGGATGGGCCAACTACTTCCTGAGGGGGTCACACAGGAGGAAGACAGAGCTGCAACTCAAGAGGCCACCATGGGATAGCAAATTCTTAGTGCTCCCTACAGGTGAAGAGGAAGCGTGTACAGCCTCTGGATTTAAAGTGGCATTTTCTGGACAGCCTGAACAAGGGAAGCAGAAGGCAATTTGCTGATGTTCTTCTACAGGTCAGGTCTGGTGAGGGCCACACTCCGAGGGAAGTGCCACAGTCTCCCTTACGAAGCCAAGGCTGGAATCCCTGTCATTTCTCCTTCTTCCCAACTCTGAACAAGATGAACTTCAAAAGAGGCCAGACTATAGCAGAAGTTGGCAACTTTGTTCCATTTATCCAGAGAAATATGTTTTCCATCTTTCTTTTTTGTTCTGGGGCTGAAGCAGAGCAGGCATGGAATAAAGCCACACTATAGGAACTACGAACAATCACTTGCCAATGGTCACAGTTACCCTGAAAGCTATTTCAGAGGCTTTGAAAAATCTATAGCATAGATGAACAAGGGATGGAAAAGGGGCCCTGTTCAGTTATATTAGAGATGGACCCTCCATACACCACGATGACCTTTCTACAGGTCGGCCCCACAATCTCCATTTGCAATTCAAACCCAAGGCAAGAGCAAAGAGGGCAAGAATGGGTTCTTGATTATATGTTTGAGGTCACCATTGCTATGCAGAGTTAGAGGGGGCCAGGTGGCAACCCAGTACATTTGAAAATTGGGTCTTTGCTGGCAATTGCCTTGATTTCATAGCAGAAATCAAACTTGCAATGTCTGTGTTAGGTGTATCCGGGAGCCATAGAGACTGGTTCCATGTTGCATGGAGGGGGTGGATGTAAGGGGGAAAAAAGCCAAGGAAATATTTTCCACTACAGTGATATAGGTCAGGGGAAGCCAATCCTAAATTAGCTCAAGAAAGAACTGGAGAGCACCAGAGACTATGGGCCTGTATGTACTGAACAATACTGGGGTTTCAATTACAAAACAGCTCTTCCAAGAACAACTGCAAACTATCAAGTCTGTGGAAATCTGTAAGAGCCAAGGGGAAAAAAGTGAAAATTGAAAAGGGTGCACTAACAGATCTGTCAACAGTCCAATGGTGACAAGCCACATTTCTATAAAGTGCCTTTACCATTTGTGTCACCTGAGATGCACTGACACTCTCTATAGAACATTATCTCCTGGAGCTATCCTTGAAAAGACTGGCGTGGGCTGGGGAGAGAGAAGGGGAAGGGCAAAAATCCGTTTTAGATTCTATGAAGGAAGGGAAAGGTGGAGTGTGTCAAGGAACACGATCTAGATTGTGAAATGAGCTTTTGAGTAAACACATGAAAAAAAATCATGCTTTGCAAGCTGCTGTGGAAAGACTGTATGGTGGGAAGAAACTCTTTGAAGGGCAATCTCTGGCTTCATGTGAATTATGAAGCAAGGAGACCCATGAGGCCATTTGTCTGGCACCTAAGGAGGGACGTCGCATTTGCTTATTTCAGGTAATATACTAACCAACCACAGCCTACAACCAGGCACTGGTGGTGGTGGGGAACCTCCTCCTGGACATATCCAATTCATCTCCACTACTGGGACAGGAGATGAAAAGGTGTGCCTAGTGACTCAAATCACACCCTTGTAAAGAGTCCCACCTGCCAGTGTCTGCCAGGGTGAACAGACCGCCATGGGGGCTGCGTGGATGGATTTGTTACAGGGTTTGTATCACAGGATGAGAACCTCAGCTGTTAAGAATTCATTGTCAGCTGAGGCTAGGAATTTAAATGCTTAGTCAGAGCAAATTATTTTCCAATTAAAAGAAAGGAATCAATTCCTTCGACCCATTTCAAGTTAATGAGGCTTTTTCTGACTTCATTAAGTTGAAACTGCTTTCATTTAAAAACAAAAACAAACTGCCAAGATAGTGGTACATTTAGGGGTGTGGGGAAAATGACCCCGGGACATCTTTTGCAAAAGAAAACACAAGTCTGGGGAAAGCAGTGGGTGGTACAGAGAGGAAGTGTTCTGACAATGGAGGTCAACAGATCTGCAGTCTAATCCTGTTTTGCTAGGCTCACACTCTGTGGCCTTGGCAAATTACTTCACCTATGAACTACTCTCTTCACTCACAGCTTTGTTCTATGGATTTGGGGTGACAGCTCCTAATCTGGCCCATCGTTAACAAGGAGTGGCAATCACAGTATCATGTTGCAAAGAATCACCACTCCCAACCCCCATTCTTCCCCTTGGCACTGGTCACCTTGCTGCTATTCTCCCCAGGGACTCAGGTTGGGTAAATCTTAGCCACAGTAACTACATACAATTTTTCTGATTGACCACACAGACGATCAGAACCTCTGTTAGCCTGCATGTACCTTAGAAGTAGGCTCAGCTACTCTTGCTCTGTGTAGTGTGGGGGGAGACCCTTCCTGCTCATTTTTTGTGTTTGCATAAGGATCATGTGTGTGCTGGAGACTTTTGGGTTTAAGTTATGACCAGACCTGGGACAGAGGGTGGCTGCAGGAATGGAGTGATACTGGGGCAGTGGGGAGTATGTATGAGTGAGCCAATTTTGCTGGACACCTGCAAACCCCAGGCATGGTGAGGTGATGTGGGAGACAGTGGTAACTCTGAACTCACTCGCCTTTGTGGGTTTAAGCCCACAAAGAGTCTTAATGTTTTTTTGAAGACAATTTTTTGTCTGTGAATATTTATAACAGTGTGAAACTCCCGGACAGCTGGTAATGCATTTTGAAGTGTGCTAACAACACTGTATCAAACAGCCTTCTATTGATCACATCCTACTTTTTTTGTGGCCACGCATTTCATACACGGTGCTTATACATTTTGAATAAGAACTTCAAGTACCTTTTGCTTCAAGCGGTTTTTCACCTCTTTTATTCCCATTTTTGCATGATCTTTTGCCTGCATGAAAAATTAATTTAAGTTAAGATTCCCTTTCTGTTTCCAGCCAGGTCTATGCTTGATTTCAGTCCACCACCAATCACCTTCTCTGATTACTAGAAAAACGAAGGAAAAATGGGATCATCAAGTTGAAAATATAATGGCTGTGAAAACAAATATAAAGGTAAAAGGTTTAAAAAAAAAAACCTTAAAGGGGCTGCAGAGATTTCATTTTCTACATTTGATGGCAGACACTTTTTTTCTTCTTTCCCTTCCCAAGCCTTTCTTCTGCTCTCTATAATTATTTACCTCAGCAGTCTGGCGACAGCTACCAGTAAAAGAACAGCAGCTTTACCAGCTGCAAGACTCAGAACCCTACTATACTTCACCAGGGCAGGGCCTCAGGGTCAATTGCCTTTCCAGGTTGAAGAGTTGAAACAAAACAGCAATTGCCAGGTTTTTATAGTGCCATTTTCTAAATTTCATTTTAGAAGATGCCTTGGCTTCTATTTTCTGTCACTTTTGACCTGTGCATCTCTGCTGGTAGCCACTCACCCAGTTTAGAAACCAGAGTTTAAGCACAGAAAGTACAACACAATTAAAAATGAAAACAAAACCAAACCACCCCATGCATGTGGCTCAAATGAGGAAGGAAAAAAAGAAGGAAAAAGAACAAGAATACTTGAGGCTTGTGAGAGATGGGGTGCCAGGAACTGACAGACATCCTATTGTCATTCTGTTGTGGGCAGGGGTCTCACAACGCACTTCCTATAAGGCAGTGGTAAGAGAGAGGATGAAGGAGTTGGGAAAGAACTGAGGGAGGTTTCCCCATTGTGCACACAGTCATGCTTATAAAACAGAGGCCCTCCCAACCCTCTGGTCTCCACACTCGATGTATGTAACCATATATGTAACCTGCCACAAGCAGGTTTGAGATAACGGGTGATCTCCCCACCATGCACATAGTCCTGGTTATAAAACAGCAATGCCAAGCAATTCTCAGAACACTGAGACTGCTAAGAAACAGCATGGCCGCCCTTTGGTCACTTCTGCAGTCGAGGCACTGGTATACTTGAGAGTCAGGTTGTGTTGGGCATAGTGGCACACATCTTTAATCCCAGCACTTGGGAAGCAGAGACAGGGGGGAATCTCTGTAAGTCTGAGCCAGCCTGGTCTACATAATGAGTTCCAGGACAGCCAGGGTTACATAGTGAGACACTGTTTCAAAAAAAAAAAAAGAAAAGAAAAAAAAGAAAAACCAAAAACAAACAACCAAAAAATCCCCAACCCCCCCCAAGAAAACAATGAAACAGACAACAACAGCAAAAGCCCCAACCCTTCCCCCTGCAACTCCTCCCCCCCCAACCAACCAAACAGGTTGTGTGAAGGAACCCATCCATGGCTTCCCGACTGTGACCAGTACTTACAAATTTGTAGACAGTCTTCATGGCTGGGTTAGCTTTTGTTTTTACAGTATTCAGAATCGCTCCACTTCCTTTCTGTAATAAAAATGTCAATCAGCAATGTGGGCTGGAGGGAGAGTGGGCCAGCACCAACAAAGAGTGTTGCTTTTTAATCAAGCTAGACAACATTTCCAGAGCATGTGACATGAGAGGAGAGGCAGGACCAGGTGGCAACTGGGGTCAGTTAGGGCTATGGCAGGATCACTCTGTGTGTGTGTGTGTGTGTACGTGCGCACGGGAACTAGGGAAGAGGCATATGATAACTAGTCAAGAGGAGACACTAGGCTCAATGTTTTGTTCAGTACCTGCCTTTGTCTAGGCTAGCTGAGACATAGGCTTCCTTATGGTCATCAGAAGTTCTTTAAAGAATTTCTAGTTAACATAGATAGTATTTGGTCATATTTCATCACTGTGAACTACCTAGCTGACTACATGCTAGGAAAGAAAACAGGACTCTCTGGCAATATGGTTTGACACTTTCCCTGAGGAGTGTGGGAGGAGGACATGGAGAAAGGCTTTCCAAAGGCTTAGGAGGCAGCAAAGTGAGCTCAAGTGTACAGGTACCTTGAAGACCACCAGGCTTTGTGTGTATGGGTGAGGGGCATACCAGGGTAAATACCAGGCATACCATGACTGGATGGTGAGATCTGTACTGGTTACATTCAGGGAGTTTGGAGACCATAAGACTGGGAGGGCTTTGGGGCAGAAAATATTTGACCTTGACCATCAGGGGATGAGTTCAAGTTGATGTGGGACATAGTAGGTAGGATATGAGTATTCTGGGAGTAGGAAACAGCACAAAGAAGTGAACAAGTTGGGAGTTATTGGTGTGCGCTGGGAGAGACAGGGGTTCTTGACCCATGGTGGAAATGAGCCTGGAAGGCCATATTGGGTGGTTTAGACAGAGCCTGCAATGCCGGGACCAGGTGATCATGTTGTGGAGGACTTTTAATCAAATGTGTCACATTAGTGGTGACAGTAAGTATTGACTTAACTTTTAGCACAACTTTTGGTAACTGCTTGCCTGACAGGTTTTGAGTTTTAATGGAAAACATCACAGTTTGACCTAGAAAGCATTCTATGTTGTAGGACAATAGGAAAACTTCACCCACTCATCTATTCCATGCTGCCTTCCAAAATTACTCAGAACACTGTTTAAAGGGTCCTTTGGAGTCCTGAAACTCCCTTTATCAATCAATCAACAGGTCCTTATTGCTTGCGTCTGATGTGCCAAGTGCTTGGTTTGGCCATCCAAGAACAAAGGCAGTCTTTCATGGGGGAGCTGCTTACTCTGGCCAACTGCAGCCACTTCCACGGGCCCTGCCTTGGCAGCAGCTACAGTTGGCCTGGTGCAGGAGAGAACACTTATCACATTATGCTGGAGTTGCCTGTTTACGTGCCTGCCTCCCTAATGAGATGGGGAGCTCCCCCCAGAGCAGGACCTGCTCTGCTCTGGATTCCTAGAGGCCAGCTGTCCATGGCACACAGTAGGCCTTGAGTACATGCTCATTAGAAAGTCATGGAAAAGTCAGGCAAAATTTGAACTCCTTAGGACCACAGGAGTCCTGAGCACCTGGCTCCCAATTCAACAAGACACTGTTCACAGTAGCAGTAAGGGGGCAAAGAAAAGTGTCCCAGATATGTGTCTTCAATTTTCCCAGGATTCCTTGCTGTGAAAGATACTGTAGCATAGCAAGGGAGACACACACTTGGCTTCCCTGTGATGACAACTGCCTGGCCATGGAAGGAAATGTTCTAGAACAGTACTCCACTCCATGGGCCTTGGCTGGCCTGAAGAGGAAGGAGCCTCTCCTGCCTCATTTTCCCCCATTAAAGGAGATTGTCTCTTTCTAGGCCCTTCCATAGGATGGTGGCCTGGCATTAAGAGCAAAGCATCTTCAGCTGAGAGAAAGGCACGACCTGTGCCTTGAGGCAGCTTTGTAGGTGGCCCCAGAGCAGAGGCGGAGAGGCTATAGAGGAAACCAGGTGGCTTGGAATGGGGCACACTTACCCGGACTGTGGACAGCCATTGATGATACAGTTTGTCACTGCCTAGAGGAAGAGAAGTGAGAGATGCTATCATTTAAAGATGTCTTTAAGTTGTCTTCATGTGGATTAGAAAGCTCACAATCTAGAGAAAGGCCAGGAGGCATCTGGGCCCCACCCTCTGAAGTGCATGGCAGTGAGTCAGGCCACAGGTTTCCATTCTTAGGGAGTTTATGTATTAGTATCCACTGTGCAAAGCTCGCACCTCTCCTTCCCATGCTTCCAGCGGCACAGCCTGCACCCTGACCGTGAGGAGCTAGCTTGGACTCCCAAGAAAACAATCTGTCCATCCTCAAGACATTAAAAATGAGCCTCCCTCCTCTTGCCACTATTCCCTGCCATCTGTGTAAGAATGAACTGAACAGGAAGCTAAAATGTTATATCTTCTGGAAGTTTCTTTCTCTTTTTTTTCCATTAATTTTTTTGGGGTTGGGTGAGAAAGAGTGTCATGTAGTTTGTGTTGGCCTCCAGCTTTCTATTTATCCATGATGACCTTGAACTTCTGATCCTCCAGGCACAATGCAAGTTTATGTGGCACTGGGGCTTGAGTCTAGGACATTATGCATGCTATCGGAGCACTCTGTCACCTCCAGTCCTCTAACAGCCCTCTAGCCCAGGTCACATCTATACTCTTTGAAGCACCAAAGCTGAATGGGACCCTGTGGACACACAAGCCACCTTTGGCACATTTGCCTGGTGACAGGTGTTGTGAGTGAGCCTGTTCATTGTATCCTGAAAGGACACAGATCTCTCAACAGGAGACTTTATTTGGCAACATACAGAGCCCATCTCCCAGAGGTCCTCTCTCATGGTCAGATTGTGACACAGAGTCTGCCCCTTCATTAAGCTCTTGGATGGTGCAGTGAGATTGCCAGAGCACTATCCAAGCACACACAACTCAGTCTCTCTCCTGCACTGGTGTATTTGTGTGTGTCTTAGTCACGCATCTCATCCCTGAGGACCAAAGCTGTGCTCACTCTGTTTACTCAGCTCTGGGTGCCATGCTCAGGGAGGACTTGTCAACAGTCTGCTGTGACTGTCCAGAGACTGCCCTGGCATTAACAATTGTGGAGTGGGCTGCTTGGGCCTGTGACATCAACAGGTGGGTGTGAAGCCGCCTCTGTGAGCATGGACACTAACTGCTCCCAAGGTCATAGCTCAGCCCAGACTACACAGGCTCCATAGTAAGAGGGTATCATTATTCCAACTCCAAAGACTGAAACTATATGCATTGTTATTTCTGCCATCAATGAACCAATGGCCAGACTGGGACTCAGAGGGTGCTCATTACTGACACCTCCCAGTGCCCTAGATGCTTCCCCTGAAAAATGAGAGGATGATCTGAGACTGGGCTCAAGTGACCCCTTGCCCCAGCCTCCCAATGGCTACGTATCACTGTGTCTGGCTTGATGATGTTCACACTGTATGTGTTAAGCACTGACCCTATGAGCAGGGACTATTCTGGGGTATTTTGCAACATTCCCTAATGACTTACTTCCTTACTACAGAAGTCCTCCGAGGTAGTCTATGGCACAGCCAGTGCATACTCAGGACAGCATCGGCTGGGACAGGGAAATGACTTGGCCCAAGTGTTAGAGCTAGCAGTGAGCCAGGGGCCCCATTTGAGCTCAGATTTCCTACTTTAGAATCTGGTAAGTGTCCCTTGCATCATGCTGGTCATGACACTCTGCCAGACTTTTTTATCCAGGGGAGGAAACTGCTGTAGATCAGAGGCTTCACATGGGCTAAGCTATCACAAAACAAGGCATTTCCCAACTCTTCCAAGGCCAAAGTTGAAATCAGTCTCCTCCCTACCTCTCCCAAAGAAGAAAAACACCCCTGTGTACTAAGAGGGCCCACAGGTAGCTTCTTACCAGCATACTCGCCCATGTTGATCTCTTCCTCAAAGATATCGCTGAAACCTTCGCCGGAATTGAGAAGGTCTAGTCGGCCATCAATAAACTGGAAAATGAAAAAAGCAAATACACTACAGCTTGTCTATAGACAAGGGAGCCATCCAACTAGGCACTGTGATATATGGCCAAAACCAGCCAAACTATTTAAATGAAGCCCCTATGAAAACTACAAGTCTCTTAAAAATGCTGGTTGTGTATTTCTAACTCAGAAAACTCCACGACAAGGCCCTGTCTGGTACCTGATGCCCTCCCACTGGTCCTCTCCAGGCCCATCCACCTCCTTTCCATCATTCTTAGTGTCTAACAGTTGCAGAAATGCCCACTAGGTACCCGACACAGGCCCTGAGGGAGGCTGGGCACCTGTTTGAAGAGCTGCAACTGTGTGGCATTCTGCAGGAACTGCCTCATGACTCCAGAGCGGTAGTGGGACACGAAGGCTTCCTCACTGAAGGTGATGGGTTCTTCCTGGGAAATGGAGAAGGAACATGATGGTCAGAGGCAGGAAACCTCCCTTCTGCAGGTTTCCACATTTGCTTATTCCTTTACTCCTTACTAGAGGAGCTGTCATCATCATCAATCATCCTAGTTTATGGCGAGTAAGCTGTTTCAGGGAGGAAGAATCATACTCCATGTCAGAGAGGCTAGTTGGCAGGACTGGCAGCAAGATCAGCTGTGCAGCCCCAGTCAGCCCCTTCCCTATTACACATATTCACAACCTGTAGCAAGCTACTGCTGTGCCTGCCAATGTGATGATTTCTAAACTTTTCCTTCCATTTTTAGGCATGAAGCCCTGATGTCAGTCAGCACCTCATGTTGAAGGGGGCCTGCTAAGGCAGAGCTGAACCTTTCAGAGCTGGGGCAGGGGTGGCACTACATTCTCTTTGCTGGTAGCCTTTACTCAGGTACCAACTGTGGAAAATAGTTTTAAAGTCATTTACAAAATGATTATTTTGTTTGTTTGTCTGTTTTTGAGACAGGGTCTTACTATGCTTTTCAGGTGGGTCTTGAACTTGTGAGCCTCCTACCTCAACCTTCTAAATGTTAGGATTACAGGTGTGTACCGCCATGCCTAGCACACACTAGCTTGACCTATAGAAAGTTATAATTTACAAAATACTGGCTGATCAAAAATAATATTTACCACCTACACAAATTTATGTTTAAGCTCTTTTTTTTTTTTTTTTTTGGTTTTTCGAGACAGGGTTTCTCTGGCTGTCCTGGACTCACTTTGTAGACCAGGCTGGCCTCGAACTCACAAAGATCCGCCTGCCTCTGCCTCCCAAGTGCTGGGATTAAAGGCATGCGCCACCACCGCCCGGCTAATGTTTAAGCTCTTTTTTTTTTTGTTTTTTTGTTTTTTTTAGATTTATTTATTTATTATGTATACAGTGTTCTGCTTGAAGGCCAGAAGAGGGCACCAGATTTCATTGTGGATGGTTGTGAGCCACCATGTGGTTGCTGGGAATTGAACTCATGACCTCTGGAAGAGCAGTCAGTGCTCTTAACCGCTGAGCCATCTCTCCAGCCCATGTTTAAGCTCTTAATGAGTAAGTTTTTTGTTCACAAAGTACATTTGAGTCAAGGAAGTGATGCCCTAAAATTTAAAACAAACAACCAACAGGGCCCTATGCTGTGAAAGCCTTGCTCTCTTTGAACTCATTTGCAGTACTTGTCTATGAAGACATGCCTTTAATTTTGGTTTGCATTCCTGGTTCTGAAAGAACTGACTTTACATCTTGAGCTGTGTTAAGGGCACCCCTTCCTTTCATGGACTTGGTAGCAAATACAAGATGTCTGAAGTTCCACTTTAATCCTGTTTTAATGAGTTATGTGTTAAATTTACTGTCTGGCTCCTATAAGTTCCAAAAACTTCTGCTTTAATCTAGTCAATACTAACTAAGCAACTGGGCAGCCTCATTGCTCAGGCTGCAAGGATGGCCCAGAAGTATAGAATAGGGGAAATGTATTTTTATATAGTTCAATCTTCCCTAATTTTACAAAAGAGACACTTTACTCAAGCACCTAAAACAACAAATAAGAAAAATGATTGCTGAGAAACACACACATCATGAAATGACTTAGAAACAGTTCCTGGATGAACTGTTTCTCAGTTTCTCAACTTAAGTTGCAGAATTATTCTGGGGCTTCCTGGCTGATGAGGCAAGGGAGAAGACTACAGACTATGCCACACATGAGAGGAGTAAGTTACTAGTTCCTGGGGGAGGGGCTCCAGCTGTTCATGTCACTTTGGCAAGGACTGCCCCTTCTCTACCAAACCAAGTCCAGGTAGACCCCATCCTCTGCAAGCCTTTCTCCTCATTGTTGGGGCCACAGCAGGGCAATATTCTCTCTAGGTGATTTTACACATATTGATGACTTTTGATACATATCACCAGCCTAGAAACTTCGACCTTTAGATCTCTAAAGTCTGTCTTGATCCACTTTAGGCACTTGAGACTCACTGCCTAACTTTCAGCTATGGACCCATTACCAAGGAAGTGATGCCCTAAACTCAGCACTACACTCAAATCAATGCCTTCTTTTCTTGGTTGTCAGAGCCTCACTGATCCACAGTTGACCTGTCGGACTTCCAATGCTCTTCCCATCTAGCCTGGGAGGCACGTCACACATTCACTCACTGCTCGCCATCCATGACCTTGGCACAGGCTCAGATTTGCTATGGTGGGGGTTCACCTTCATGCTCTGTCCTATCTTACTCATTCTGGTCCATATCAATTCTGGCCAAAGTTCAATCATGCCACCCCCCTACTCAAGAAGGCTCCCCAAGTGTTGCCTTCATGTGATGACTGGATTTGTGTCCTTTATACTGTGTTCCCTGTGAGCAAACCCTTATCTGCATAATTTTGCACACCTCACAATGTATGTGACACATGAAGGTCTTGTGTGGGAGAGGATGGGAAAACCTTGGCCAGGTGAGAAGCCCTTTCAGACAGTTCCTCTGAATCTCTTTGTGTCTACTCTTCCACACCTGTTGTTTCAAAAGCATCTTCTGGTCACATGCCACATTGTTCACCATATTTATCCTTGCTTTCTTTTTTAAAGTTCTTTTCTTTTGGCCTGGACTCAGAGCTGGGTGTGGCAGTCATTCATCTTTGCTTAAGTACTACCAGACATCATTAACCTTAGTGCTAGAAAACCCTAGTGCCCTCTCTGATAAGGAGCCTGGGAGGGCAAATCTCTGCTCAACACATCTCCACATTCCCTAGGGATAGTGTAGAGCCTGGGCTCTAGTTAGAAGTGCAGGAGAGTGACTTAAACAACCATGGAATGAGCTCGACCCTGGTTTCTGCCACAGGACCTGTGGCCTTGAGGTGACACAGACCCTGCTGGGCCTGATGGTAAAGAAGTCTGAGGGCACCATGAGGGGTGGGCAGTGTTTATGTTCAGGATGGAGGGTGTTAGAACTGTTCAGATGAGCTGTCCACTTGTACCTGGAGCCTTGGTGCAGCATCGTCAGCAACACACTTGCTTAGAGTGATGAACTCAAGAAAGTTTGCAGCTGAATTTGTGTGTGAGGCTAGCCCGAGACAGGGTTTAGCTGCAGGAGAGCAGAGACTCTCACCTTCCAGGAGACATGAATATTCTGGGTTTCTTATTCAGGTGACATCCCCCTGGATCAGATATCTATTCCATAAAAACTGACAAAAGGCACCTGTTGCCCTGTGCACATGCTCAACTCCCAGATGACTCTGATCTCATCCCTCCAAATTCTGCTATTGGCTGGGCACAGAGACAATAAAGCCTTCTGAAGGAAAGCTGTGCAAAAAAAAAAAAAAAAAAAAAAACTGACAAAAGGACATGGACACAAATGGGAAAGCCACAGGGACATAGGACAACAGGGGCTTTTTCTGAAAAGATCTTAAAAACCTCAGTGGTGTCAGGTGTGGAAGCAAATACTGCTAAAAGGCAATAGTACAGTCACCCAGAGCCAAGCACGGAGGACTCATTCCCTGGAATGACTCTCCTTCCAAGATACTGACAGTGGTCACACTTCACAAGTAGGCTCCTGTAGATGTCCCATAAATGCGTCTCAGAATGGACAGCACAAAGGGTCTCTTCATCAAACCTTCAGGATGCAGAATACCAGCCCTTCAGACATAAGTCCCCTATGGGAGATAAGCAGGACTCAGTGAAGGATCCTGCTATAGGAGCAGGTTAAGCACATGGAGCTCATGCTCTCTGCTTTGCACATCCATGTCCTACAACTGGCATGGCTACTCCCATTCCACTCTTCAATGGACTACAGAACAGTGTCTTGTTAATTCTATCCTTTATGAAAATTGTGAGCATTGCTGGTTTAGTTCTTTTATTTGATTGATTAAACCTTTTGTCTTTTCAGGTGACACTCTAGGCGCTGGGGCAACCTGCTGATGGCAACGTTAATTCCAGGGAGTCAGGCCGTGAGCATTTGCGCTTAGATGGCATTAGTGGAGAGTTTTCCATCTATGACCCAAAGGACAGTAAAACACAGCTGCTCAACCCCATCAAGGACTCTGTTACAAAAAGACAAGTTTTCCCTCTTGGATTATCTTCTTGACATATGGAATCAATCGAAAACTCCATCACTAATGAGTTGAATCTTCGTTAGCGGGTGAAGCCTATGACTCCAAAGGTTTGAGTCTTCCAGAAATAATGGCTTCATCTACACAGCATCTTCAGTGCTGGTGTGAAAATACAACCCCCACCAGGTTCTTCAAACAACTTTCTTTGTCCTGCTTACTCCTCTATTCCTTAACAAATTTAACTGTTATAAAAATTCTACTTTTATTATACGATTACAAGACAAAAAGAAGATTTTCCTCTTTATAAATTATTTAAAATTTAAAACCAATTAACTTTTGGAAGCTTCATCTATATATTCGAACATTTAAAAATAGATCTTACAAGCCAGGTTCTGTGTAAGAATAATAAAAAGTATAAAATACAAGTCCTAAAAATACCAGGTACTGGGTGGGAAGTAGATGACAGTATAGACCATATAACAATGGGAGAATATTCTGTTCATGGTAATGTTATTTGTATGTGTGTATGTGTGGTCTATGGATGTGTGGACCTGTGTGTGTGTACAGACATAGAAGGTTGACATCAGGCATCTCTCTCAGTGATTCTTCATCATATTTTAAAAATAGCTTAAAAATATATATAATTGTGTATGTGTGCAGGAGGAGTGAGTATGTGCAATGGTGTGTATAGGCCAGTGGAATACCTGTGGGGTTGCTTCTCTCTTATGTGGGTCCTAGGAACTCAAACCAGACAACAGCCTTGGTGGCAAGTGCCTTCACCTGTTTACCTATCTTGCTGGCCCCTCTCCATCTTACTTTCTGAGACACTGTCTCTCATCAAACCTGTAGCTTGCTGTTTCCACCCGACTGGCTGACCAGCAAACTCTGAGATCCTGCTGTATCTGCCTTTCTGCCCTGAGATTACAGGGATGTGGCCAGGCCCTTTTATGTGGGTGCTAGGAACTCGAACTCAGGTCCTCATGCTTGTGCAGCAGGTGCTTTACCTGCTTCAAGTCTTGCTAATCACACTCATCATGTGTGCTATGCTGGCATGGGGATGTTATGGGACTGTGAAGGCCAGGCTTAGCACCTTTGCTGGTATCCATCCCCACTGTCCCAAGGGACTTCACAGAAAGGACAAGTTCACAGGAGAAGTCTTAAGAATTATAACATGATGGCAGTTATCAGAGTGAGCACAGGCTTCGTGTGACTGCATAAAGTACAGGCTACTGAGACCAGCCTGGGGATCGTTCCCATCTCTTCTAGGTTAAGTGCTCAGTAGGTAGTTCTGCAGCTGACAATCTACCTCTCTAACTTAGGATCTTAGTGAGGTTTTGGGGTCTCTGGACTCCTGAGCACAACACTCAAGGTTCTTGGGCATTCCACAGCTGCCTTTTCCTTGTTAGCGGCATCTAGCCCACCTCCTCCATAGTTAGTCACATCCTCTTGCAGAGCCTCTGGGCTTCCAGCTTGCCACTTTCCTCAGAACACCTTGCTAGGTGGCTCAGCTGAAGAGGGCTCCAGCTCTTCCAGTGTGTACACAAACACTAGCTGTGGGCAGACATGCTTTCCTAGACTACTGCAAGCTCCTAGATGATCAGCTCTGCTTATTTGCTCTAGAGGAAGGTGGGAGAGCGGGACACACAGCTGCTTCCTGGCCTAGCTGTGTGCTTGCACTCCCACATCCCACAACTAGCCATCATCTTTAGCTCAGGCATAACTACCTGCTTCATAGGGTTGCTGGGGACCAGGTTGGGACAGACTAAACATTGTAGGTCAATCAGCCTCAAACTTGACAATCACCTGGGGTGCTTCTAAGTCCCCAATCCCACAACTTTACAAACTAACTCCAGTGTAGAGGCTGAAAACCACTGGGAGAGGTGTGAGCTACCAGCCTAGGCCAATCCTAAGAAAGCTGGAGAATCTGGCCTCATTCACCACCAGCAGTCCCCATCTTGGTTGCATTTCATTGAAATAATTCCAATTCCAGGCTGGGGCTGGTCTGATGGTCATTCTTCACAGGTCAGCTGGGCAGCTGCCAAGGGACCAATGTGACTTCCCCTGTGGTGTGATCCTTATTTTCTGGAATGCAGGGACAAAAGAAGGGTGGGAGGGGCAGTTGGGTTCCCTTGACATGACATTGGGAGCATGAGGGAGGAGAGAAGGGAGCCTGTTAGTCTAGGAGTCACTCAGTGCCAGCCAGCATGTCCCACTCTTGCCAAGGCCTTCACTTATCATTCCCATCTCATGAGGAAGGGACACCCACATGGAGAGGCCTTTAGTGCAAACTTTCAGAGATCTCCAGTCTAATGAGTCCCAAGCCCAAATCCAAGCCCCGCACATACTGGGATCATGAGGTAGACAGAGGAAGGAGGATCACTACACAGCTAATCAGATGACACTGACAGGACTGGGCCAAGCCACCCTTGGAATGACAAGACCAAAAGGGCTTTCTGTAGCAAGTGTGGAGTAGCTGAAGCATGCCGGGGGCTGACTCCCTGTAACAAGCCCTAAACAAAGAATCAATGTCTCCTTGTGAAGTCACCTTGCCATTTGGATGATTTTAAGTTAAGGGAAATGTGGGCGCCCACCCAGAGCTACTCAGATGATTTGTGGGCCAGAGATGGCCGGGCTTCTGGTATTTGTCCATTCAGGCCACAGCTCCAGTATTGACAGAGGCCCCCCTGCACACACTGGATAGATTATAGTAAAGACATTTGAATCACAGGCGTATCAGCCCACGCCTCAGCTCATCTGTGCCAGGAGCCCCTTCCTTCAGCATTAACGGAGACAAACAGGGAGAAGTCAGGAAATTCTGATTAGCACAGGAACACAGATGAGCAGGGAGGCCTGTGGAAGCCGAGGAGACACAATGAAGTTGGTCTTCGTGCATACTAGCTCAAGATTTTCCTCCCCTAAGATATGCAGATGGGAATTGGCTCTTGGAGGAAAGCAGGTGCACTGATTAAAACCAACTACCGCTTGCTGAGCACTCCAAACTATGCATTATTCCGCTTATTCTGTGTGGCTTATTCTGTGAGGTAGGTTTTATGATCACCTCCATTTCACAGACAAGGAAATTGAGGCTCTGCCAGGTGAGGTCACCTGCCTGAGGACACTGAGTTGGGCAGTGTTTGGAGGCAACGTCTACCTGGTTCTGGGCTCACATTATATGATAATATTTCTCTTGCATTAAGGGATATAATCACAGCATTATATTTGTCACCCAGATGCCAGCTGGAGCTGTTCTAGAGGCAATCCAGAGAGGGATGATGGGCAATGATGCTGAATAGGCTGCAGCTCCACCATGGCGGAAGTCACTGCTCACCTCTTGGAGCCTCTGACTTCTCACTGACACAATGCAAAACCAATCTCCACCTGGTGCTCTGAGTGGGGGAGTCACTATGTGGAGTAAGGTTCATGGAGCTCATTGCTCCAGTACAATGATAACTCTCTGCCAAGGTGGAAATCAAATGGTGCACACAGAGTTCTCAGGATGAGGCAGCTGGTGGCTGGGACACCTAGGAGGTATCAGAATTAACAAAGGGCCATGGGAGCCATATCTGGGTTAATAGTGATCATTTATCTTAGTGCTTCCTTACCCAGGATAGAGAGGAAGGTCTGTGTCCTGGCAGTGAGAAAAACGTAGTTTGAGAAAGCCTACTGGAGAGGGGATAGGTTTGAGGCCTCATTGGTCCCTGGGAGGGATGATCAATACAGTAGCCAGTGCTGACTGTGGCTATGCAAAGGCAAAGGAACATAGTGAATAAAACAGAAGAAGCCTCACCATCTGACTCATGCAAGGAACAGCCACTAGTCCCTTGGTGACAGGGTCCTTGGAAGGGCTGTTACAGGAGTATCCACACACTGAATTTTAGGGCTTGCCTGTTAACCTGTGTGGCTCCTCCACTCATTATCACCCCTCTCTTGGATGTCCTCTGTCTAGTGCTGCATCTCCAATACCTGGCACTGGTCTGGTGCCCAGGGAGCAGGAAGCTTCTAGCTATGAGCCAACAACAGCACTGCGAAGTGTAAAGAGTGTAGGACCAACAACTGAGTGGCTTTGCTTCCTTTCCTTGCCTAGGCCTTAGGATCTTCCTCTGTAAGGTTGGGTGGCTGGAAAATCTTCAAGGAAGTTTCAAACACTGACATGTGTTGTTGCTACCAACAGGACAGGTTCATTTGCCCAGACAGGGCTTTCTGGAGAATCTAAGTGACTGTCAAGAATCTTCCAAATGAAAGTGCCCTTCTCTGTGTACTATGGTCATTATGGTACCTAGTTCAAAGAGTTCAGTGCCTCTGGGTGCTGAGTTCAGATGACCTGGGGACTCAACCTCAGAAGGAGGCTCCAGGAGGAGAGAAGCAAGACAGCCTCTCCAAGTCTGCTTCCGATCCTTTGCTTCATACCCAAGGTCTTAAATGGCATGTTTGTCAAGGTACTGCTCTCTACAGGAACATGCAAAGGGCCAGTAATGTCCTTCATGGCTCTCTTTAGATATCTTTTGAGGTTAGGCATCTGAGATGGCAGCTCCAGTACCCCTCCCTTCAACAAATACCTATGGGAGAGGCCATATAGAGAGTAGGTTTGATGTGGAAGCAAAGCACCAATGAGGGGCAGGGATGGAGCAGGATGAAAGGGGGTAAGCAGAGAGTGAGTTGGGCGGGAAGCAGATAGGAGCTGGTGTTTGGGGTATGCAAGCACATCATGCATAAGTGTGTGAGGGAGATGTTACTTTGCTTCTTTCTCCTTGGGCATATTTTCCTGGGAGCTAATAATTTAAGAAGTGAGGGATGCTGGCTCCTCAGAAGACACAAAAAAATTCACTTCTCAGCACATCCCGACTACTCTTTCCCAAGCATTTTCCACCCAGCAATGAAAGAGTCCTAGGTAGAATTTACAGGAACTTCCTGAAGGGGCTTTGTTTTCAGAGCCTCACCCACAACCACCACTGTGTCACTTCCTGTTTCCTGGCTCTTGGTGCCTGCAGAGGTCTGATGGCCAGCCCCAGATCCTCATTCCCTAAAAATCTCATGCTCTAGTAACCAGAGCAAACTACAGTTCTCCAGAAAGTTACACTGACCCCCACTTTTTCATGTGCCACATCTTCTGCTGGGAAATTCTTCATGGCTTGTAAGGCCTAACTCAAAGACCTGCTGACTGGGGTCACTTGTCATGGCCTTTGCTGGACCTCCTGTGGGTCCTGAGCTCTATTGCAAGAGCATCTGTAGCCAAGTCATGGCCTTGCCTAGTTGCCTGTCAATTCCCAACCCAGAGATGTCTGGAGCATCGCTAGCTCCCTACACAGTGCCCGGGTATTAGGGATGTTTGAAGAAGAGGCAAATAGAGTAGACAGCCAGCCAGAGGGTGTGAGGAAGGCCAAGGAAGGAGAGAGGCAGGGAAAAGAGAAGGGAGTGTATGCTGGGAGGGGTGGGAAGGAGGAGGCAGGGAACCCCAGCTAATTAGACCACATGTGCAGAGAAGCATCTGGCTCCATGTACAGAAGTTTCCAGGGCTCCTGGAGTTGTCGTGGAGACGACCACATGACCTGCCCGGAGCTGAGGCTCTGGGGCAGCAATCCAGATGCACTCCTAACATATTCTGACAGAGAGCAGATGGGCAGCTATTTGCTGGGCCAAAAAATGCCAGCTCTGCTCCCCTCCCGACCCTGCATGCCCTCGCTGATCATTTTCATTGTGTAAAAATCACTTTTTAAAAATTTATCTTAATTTTTTTCTATTGTATGCATGCATACATGTATGTTTGTGCGTATATATGCATATATGTGTATGTGTCTGTGGGTTTTTTTCTCCTGCATGGATGTCTGTACCCATGGAGTACAGAAGAGGATGCCAGATCCTCTGGAACTGGAGTTATAGACAGTAGAGAGCTGCCATGTGGATGCTGGAAATTGAACCAGAGTTCTCTGGAAGAGCAGTCAGAGCCATCTCTCCGGACACAGTGTAAAGTCACTCTTAACTGCCCCCATCTACCAGTTCTCTCAAAGATCAGTGTGGGCACCATGACTTGTGTATTCACCTCCCACTTCAACCTCCAGCCTGGTCCTGTGGCACAGGTGAGGAGATATTACCACCTTTAACAAAGGGACCCTTGAAGCCAGGCTCCCTGTTGCAAGACTGCCCCAACTGCTCAATTCAAAGTGCATAAACTTCCCACTCTGCAGTCTTACCTAACAGAGTAGACAATCCTTTGCAATGTGTGAGGACTTGAGCTCCAGTGGCTGAACTCCTATTCCACATGCACTGGCCTTGGGAATGCTACAGGCCACTCTAAATTCAGTTTAATACTCTGTGAAGTAAGGTTTGTAACAGCCACCTTCACAGATTTATTTTAAAGGTATCAATGCAATAATAATGGAAGAATCCTGAAAATTATAAATTCCTGAATTAATGTTAACCTATTCCTACAATGGTAATTTTGTTTTGGATAAAAAAATCTTTTTTTTTTTTTTTTTTTGGTTTTTTGAGACAGGGTTTCTCTGTGTATCCTTGGCTGTCCTGGACTCACTTTGTAGACCAGGCTGGCCTCGAACTCACAAAGATCCGCCTGCCTCTGCCTCCCAAGTGCTGGGATTAAAGGCGTGCGCCACCACCGCCCGGCGGATAAAAAAATCTTTAAACTTAAATTTTGTTTTTCAAATATAACCTCAAGCTTTTCATGTATATATATATTTGAGAAAGGGTCTCACTACATATTCCTGGCTGATCTATGCAGACTAGGCTGGTCATGAACTCACAGAGCTCTGTTTGCCTCTTTCCCTCCCCGCCTCCGCCCGAGACAGGGTTTCTCTGTGTAGTTTTGGCTGTCCTAGAATTCATTCTGTACACCAAGCTGGCCTAGAACTCACAGATCTGCCTGCCTCTGCCTCCTGAGTGCTGGGAAGGTATGTGCCACCATATCTGACTTAGTAATTTTTTTTTTTTTTTTGAGATAGGGTTTCTCTGTGTAATAGCCCTGGCTGTCCTGGATTTGCTTTGTAGACCAGGCTGGCCTTGAACTCAAACACACAGAGATCCGCCTGCCTCTGATTCCTAAGTGCTGGGATTAAAGGCGTGTGCCACCACATCTAGCAGTAATTTTATTTTAAATACTGATTGTGTATATGGTGTGCTTGTGTATGTGTGGAACTCAGAAGCCACTTATGGGAGCTGGTTCTCTCCTCCTATTACTCGAGTCTTAGACATCAAACTCAGGCCACTAAGCTTGGTTGTAAATTTACCTGCTGAGCCATTTCAACAGTCCAAACCTAAAACATTTCAAGCAGATCACTCACATCAGCTGAGAAGAAGGGAAATAACAAGATCTTGGGGTCTATGCAAAAGTAGACACTACTGCCTATGTGCATGACAAATGTCTCTCAAGGTCTTTGGTAAGGTAGGAAAATGTTTCCTGTTGGAGAATCAGGCTGGGGCTTTCATTTTGTTTCTGATGCTTATGAGTCAGGCAATTTAACACTCTAGATCCTCAGTTCACCCATCTGAGTAAAGAGAGTATTCATTCTTATATCCTGTTGTAAATTGTCCAGCACCTGGGAGGCATTCATTACATGCCACTTTCATCCTTCCTGTTGGTTAGATCAAATACAACTAAGGCTGGTTAGGACAGTGGAAAGCACAGTTTAGCTAGATGGGGCTCAATCTCCTCTTCTGAAAAAGCAAGGCAGCAAGAGGCATGCTGTGTTGTTGTAGTTTAGGGGAAAAATGAACATGAAGGGTTTATCACTCAGTCACAGCTGTCCTTACAACCCTCCTTTTCCTTACTGGAGAGACTGTAGATGGTCCAAGAAGAGCTATGCCTTTTCTATGGTGTAGTCTGGGCATTGATGCCACATGGACTAAAGGGAATGTGTTTTATCTTTGATGCCTAGGAGGTAGAGGGAAGGAAGGATGCCACTAGTGAAATGTGGGGTGGGCTGTCCGAGGTCCCAGACGGCTGCCTGAGTGGTGTGCAGTGTGGCCTGTCCAGGTGTATGGGCTTGTTTATGAAGCATGGTGGGGCTCCTGATGCCACACACTTGTCTGCCAACTGCAGGCGTGGGGAAGGCCTGGCTAAAAATACTGCAAACATGGGTTTAATGTCACCCAGCAGAGGCCAATGATTGTTTTAAGTAAATATTAACTATGAGTTACCCAATCAGTGCCAGAGTGGCATACACACTTCTGTGTCTACACATATAGGTGAAGCAATCGTTTAGGGAAACGGCTTCTTATGCCACTCCTCTGGGAAGTTCAAGGGCTTGTAGGCTCTGACTATGTGGGGGTTCATTGTTAAAATAATTGGCAGTGTCTTGATAAGCAGTGAGCAGGAATTTCCTTTTGTGACAAATAATCTCCTCTGGACCAAATAGCTGGTTCAGTTCTACTGAACCAAGATTTCCATGAACACTGTCACAGTGCTGTAGAAAATGCAGATTTGGTTTTAGGCCCAGCATGCTGGCAGGCAGATCTTGGGCAAGTGTGGCCCCAAGAGCCCACTCGTAGAGGCTGCTGATCTACAATGGTATTCCAGGACTCCATGCCCTCATGGGCATGTTTCCTGTCCCCATACTCCTGTTTCCTTCTCTGGGTGGGAAGCTAACATTCGTCAATTACTTTGAGAAGGTTTCTGCATTGGTGGCCCATGCACACTCACCCAGGGAAGTTTTGTTCATTCACTTGTGGGTCATAGCTTGGCCTCTGCACAGCTACTCATATGCTTTTGGGGTACTGCAATCCTGAGTAGGAAGTAGGGAGATGGCAGAAGTGGTAAGTTGACAAGGGTAATGGGTACTCTTGTGTTTCCTGTGCTAGAGCCTTTCTGGGCATTTCCTTCATCTGTGCTCTATTATTTAATCCTCACAGCAACGCCATGAGGTAGACATTGCTGTCTCATTTTACAGTTGGGAAGCTGAGCCACAGAGATATGATGTATACAGGCATATTTGTTGATTCCTGTTCCATATGACTCTGCAAAAAAGCAGGGTCAGAGTCCTTTACAGCCTAGGTACAAGAGATGTAGAAAGAATCGGGCCTGTGCTGGGAAGTCCCAGGTTCTGACTTCCTAGATCCTGTCTTTGAACTCCTGGCTCTTGTCACCATGAACCAAGTCCTTTCAGTGATGGTTGACCCTTTGGGACCTGGGATGGACCAAACCCAGAGAACCAAACTGCACCACATGCTGCAGAAACTGTTATGGTCACATTACTGAGCCTTCAAAAGGCCCATAGGGATGGTCAGGAGGATAAACATTTAGGGAATGGAGTGGAAGTCTGTGCCTGGGGACATATGGTGGCTGGACTTCTGGACATCTTCCTGCCAAGGCTAGCCCATGGAATAAAGAGTAGTTTGGATGTCAGGAAAGGGCAGCCCCTCTCACCATGTGGCTAGCAGTATCTCATCTTTGAAAATACTTAATAACTACAACCATCATTTATTCCTAATAATGATGACAATGATAGTAATGATAGATTTACTGAGAGCCTACTATTCTATTATTTATTCTAGTTACCAGTAGACATGTTGAATGCTTTGGGGGGAGGGATCTCAATGTTTTCTTCTTCTGAAACGCATAGAGATACTGTGCAGTTATACATGCATAATATATGTTTGTTTTTCTTCGGTGCTGAGAGTTAAGCCCAGGGCTCCTTACATACTAGGTGAAGGATCTGCCACCAAGTCACATTTCCAACAGAGCTTGTGACAAAGCATGTGTACAGAAATGTGAATTGGGTAATCTACATGGCAAGTATGCAAGTTTTCACTGTAACTTTCTTGCCTCTCTGTTACAGAAAAGACTTGTGTGTGTGTGTGTGTGTATGTTTTCTGATTTTCATTATGAAATTCCTGAAGCTTGCACGTGGCCAGAAAGTTGGGAGCTCAGGGGTGGGAGTTAAGGCTAAGTACTTTGCCTTCCCCTCCCACTGGCCTTGGTTAGTTTGGAAGGAAGAAAAGAGAAGGTGCCCAAAGGAAGTGTGTGGATGCTAGCTAGTGTTTGGTCTGGATGGTTATATGAACTCCCTTAAGAAGCTGCCACGTAAGCCGGGCGGTGGTGGCGCACGCCTTTAATCCCAGCACTTGGGAGGCAGAGGCAGGCGGATCACTGTGAGTTCGAGGCCAGCCTGGTCTACAAAGTGAGTCCAGGACAGCCAAGGATACACAGAGAAACCCTGTCTCGAAAAACCAAAAAAAAAAAAAAAAAAAAAAAAAAAAAAAAGAAGCTGCCACATGGTAACAAGTAGTTTGGCAAGGAACTGTCAAAGATCATCCCAAGAAAGCCTGAAAAAAACTTTATTTAGAAGTGATGACTTGGGGGCTGGAGAGATGGCTCAGCGGTTAAGAGCACTGCCTATTGCTCTTCCAAAGGTCCTGAGTTCAATTCCCAGCAACCACATGGTGGCTCACAACCATCCACAATGTGATCTGGTGCCCTCTTCTGGAATACAGGTGTACATGCAGATAGAGCACACATATGCATAAAATAAATAAAGTAAATCTTTAAAAAAAAAAAAAAAAAAGAAGTGATGACTTGGGAAGGCAGATGTAAGCTACACTAATTTTACTGGCAATACATTGCCTAATTTCAGGATAGAGTCTTCCTAGCCTCCAAGCAGGAACTGCTATTTGGGGCCTGTGAACACTGAAGACGCTTGCTTTAGAAGAGATACAAGGTAACAACTACACCTGCAGATGGGCTATCTTGCAGGCCAAGGCTCTTATCCTGAGGCTTTCCTGATCCTGCCTGGCTGTCTAGGTTGCCTTTCAGCCTCTTTCTCTTCTGCCACAACAAGCACAAGTGCTTCTTCCCTGGGATGCTGTCCTCCTCTCTGGGATGCTGCTTCCCCACCTGAGAGGGAATCTGAATATCACTTTAGCTTAAGTCCTACCCCTGCCTTTGTGACAAGCTCTGAGGGTATGCTAGCTCTCAATGTCCCACCTGCCACAACTCCTGCAAACCAGAAGACTCCATTCCTGTCAGATGCTCTCAGCTTCCTGTAAGTTGTACCCCACACTGTGCCTTTGCCCCTTTGGCTCACACCATTCCCTTTGTCTGGAATGCCCATCCTCTTTTCTGTATCAGGCTAAGCACTCCTCAACCTACAGGTAAAGTTTAGTGTCATGGCCTTCATAAAACTGTCCTTTTTCCCACAGCCACAGGCTTTTGGGTTTTCCTCTGAACTCCCGAGAGGCCCAAACTTACCTCTATGACACCACATATCAGGTACTGTCTATTCCTGTTTTCTTCACTCAAGGACATGGGGTCTTCAGCTACAGGGATGAACTGTCTTACTGGGTCCAGTGTTCCCTTACTCAGCACATGACCTGGTATACAAAGTAGGACTGAACACAGGGTGGGCTGAAGGAACTGTCCATTCTTTTTTATGGGAGTGAGTCTGGTGAAATGAAGTGGCTTTCAGTAAAGCAAAAGAACACCAACAGAGTTTACAGGAGACTCCCATGGTCCCTGAATTCTTCCTATTGCAGACGGTGCCCTAGCAAGGTTGCAATTATATACATGAGCACACACACAGGCACACATCACTTAAAAAAATTTTACAGAATGCATTTAACACAGATTTTTTTCTTATTGGAAACCTGTTTACAATCTTGTCCACTGTCAGTCTTAAATGTCACTCTCCAGAAAGATGGCTGCTGCCAGGAGGAATTTATTTTCAAATTGAATCACAGCATGTTCATGCAGGGAAGCGCCTCTTTTGAATCTCCAAATTGGAGGGAATTCAGGGAAGAAAAGAAAGTGAGGTGATTAGAATTTGCAGAGGCTGATTCAGGAGGAAAAATTATGAGGCTAAAATATGTGTGGGTGAGCTAAACAGCAGCTATTAGTGGTGGAGATGGAGGGGGTGGGGTGGCAACCACCTACCACCTAGAAACCTACCAGAGTGATGAGCAGGCACAGCAAGGGTGGGAAAAAGAAATAGGGCCCAGAGAACAAAGTGGTGGAGAAAGCTGAGGCCACAGGAAGCACATGGACACTTACTTGATCTTCTCCTTCAGCAGGGCAGCTGGGTACTATGGCCCTCTCCAACCTCTGCCTAGCAGCCATGATTATTACTGCCCTAAAGGGATTCAACTGTGGTTCTGTGAGACTAGGAAGTCCAAACAGGGAATAGTGGGTCAGGAGCAGAGATTTGCAATAAGCAGTGCTGTCCTTACTAGTTAGGGGTGAAATGATCAGAGAAGGCTCCTTGCAGGTGGAGCCCTTACGCTGAGTGGACTCTGCTTTTTTGTGGAGGCTTAGGAATAGATCATCAGCTTTTAGGACACATGGAACTCAGTATAGACATAATTTTTGTTTTGTTTTTTTGAGACAGGGTCTCACTTGTAGCTCAGGCTGGTCTGTAACTTAATATGTAGCTTCAGTCTGGCTTGAACTCTTGGCAAGTCTCCTGCCACAGACTTCCGAGGGCTGGGATTATGGGTGTGAACTACAAGAGTCATTATCTTTATTATTATTAAAACACAATATTCTAGGCAGTGTCCAATATCAGGGTCTTTATCTCTCATCCCCTTGACCTAGTACTCACATTCCATGGCCCAGTCTTTGTGGAGTCTATTGTGCATCTGCAAGGCAGGGGAGATTTTATAGTCTTTTTCCACTACTTTAGTAGGCAGATACATGGAGTCTACCTGAACTAGCATGGGTCTCGAGGAGGTCAATCTGTCTCACAGACAGACACAGAGTTATTACCTGTGACTTGTTGGGAAAGCTTGCCTGTAGTAGGGTGCCAAGGGATGGTCTGGGGCTGCAGAAACATCCTGGGGAAAAATGACATGTGTCCAAAAGTGGCGAGTAAACTGAGTGGGACAGAGGAATAGAAAGGACATGAGATGGCCAGAACACAGAGAGTAGGGTATGGACATAGGTCACAGGTCAACATGGAGCTGCCATTATTCTAAGACATGAGGGACTCTAAACCTTGGTGGCCAGGGAGGAGGTGGGGGTGTAGATGGCCGCAGCTTGGAAACATTCTAGATGTTCTGCTAAGGAGGCAGGGTAGAAGCAGGGTTCCTGTTCAGCAGGCTGCCTAGGGCACCTGGGAAGGGGGTACAAGCTAGGGTGGGAAAGCAATGGGATCAAGGGTGATTTTAGGAGGTGCAAGTTGATGGTCATCACAGCCTGGATTTAGCAGAATGATCATCTCACTTGCTAGGCAGGAGCCCTGGAGAGGTGAGTAGGAGCATGGGATTCACTCATGCTGCCTCCTTCCCAAGTGCAGCAGAGGGTTGGGTCAGGGTTAGTTTGGGGCACGGAGGAATTACTAAGAGTAGGGCTTGGCACTTAGAAGTGCTCCATAGGGGAAAGAAGTTCATATCAAGCTGTCTTCTGAGCTCCTCTGTCCATTGCCCAGAGACCCCCAGGTTATCCCACAAGAACATAATAAACAAGTGTTCATTCTGAACAGCCTGAGAATCACAGGGTCCCACATGGGCCTGGGGACTCAGATCCTGGCTAGTCGGCCATAGCCTGCCCTAAGGCACATCTGTTGGGACTGATGTTCTCATGGGGTATGCTATGGGGCAACACAGGTTCTGGTAGGGGCTGGGCTGAGACTCCTGGCTCTGTCACTTACTATCCATTTGACTGTGGGAGAGTCAGGAGTTCTCCAAGCCTCACTCTGCCTTGTGCGAAATGGGCTGATGCAAACCCACCTCACACGGCTGTTAGGAAGGTCAGGTGACTTTATATGAAGTGTCTAGTTCTAGACATGCCACAGAGACCTCGGGGTTTGGTTGGTGTCCTTACTGTTTTTCTTTGAGACACATTTTTCCTTAAAAACAAACAAACAAAAACCATGCTTAGTCTCTTAGAACTAAGTACCAAACTGGCTAGTGTCTCCTAGTATTTGTTGCTATATCCAATGAGTGCTATTAAATATTATATTTATTCATTTTACAATGTGACTAAATTTGGCCAGAGTGACTTGGTTCTGAATTGGCACCTCTGGTCTCTTGGAAGCTTGTGTTCCTATCCTAAAAGTTTCACATCCAAGGAGCCCATAACAGGAAACTTTAGTCTTTGTGTAGTCTATTCTAGCCATTTAGTGAGCTACTATCTAGCAGGCCACAAGTTGAAGGAAAAAGAGAGATGGATCTGGACTGCAATCCCACCTCCTGGAAACTGGACACCCTAGGGTGGACCCACAACCTCTCTGTGGGGATGAAGGACTCTGTCCTTGCTCGAGTGCCCTGTGGATCCTAGAACATGTGCATGAACACTATCCAGGATTCTTCCTGGAAGTCGCCTGATATTGTCTCTGCCTTCATGGCGGCTTCCAACCCTTACTGAGCACCTTCTCTGTACTGGGCTCTGCACTATGTACTAGAAAGGTACAGTGGACAGAAGCACAAAGTCTCAACGCTTCATGTGAAGGTCTCCCTGTCTGAGCCCTACTCACCTGATCTGGCTTTCCACCTCTCACCTTACAATGCACACTCCAGCTGTACTAGCATCTGTGGTATGTGACTGACAGGGCAGGCTCTATCTCATCTCTGAATCTCTGCTCATATTTGTGTCTGCCTGGGTGGCCACAGTTCATTTGCCTGACTGTGAATCCTGCCCCTTCTCTATGTCACAGCATCTTGCACTAGCCTTGATATAGGTTCTCCATGTATGTTATGGTGTGGCAGGAGCCCAGAGCAGGAGGTGGCAGGGGTCCCAGACCTGTCTTACTTTCTCTGCCTCCTCCTCAGACTTGGTCGCTGGGGCAAGTCCCACCCCAGTGCTCTTTCACCTCTTTTAAAATATAGAGCTGATCATTCCCACAGAAAAGTTGCATTTTGAAGCCTATAGAAGACACAAGTCAGTATGAGGTAACGGTGGCTGCTATAATGATCTGCAGTTTCTTTTCTGGGAGTGGGAATTCCCTTGGGCAGGAACTGTTCCCTTGCTTCTCAGGCTCCCCAGTGTGAGAATAGGGCTCTTCAGCCTTGAGATGAGCGAGCATCAAATGTTGGTAAAACAGTGCCCCTCAGCATCAAGCTATTGTGGTGCTGAATGAGTTAAACTGTGCTCAGGATTGTAAGCAAGCTCCATTTCTGCTCAGCACTATCACTGGGTGTGAGTCACAGGGCTTAGCAGGTGTGGGCAATAATTAAAGGCTTCAGCAATCTACCTGGGCAAGGTATTTTTGCCTCTTATTCCAAAGAGGAAACTCTCTCTATGGAGAGCAGAGGAGCTCATTAATGAGACTAATTAGGTGGAAAGGGGGTAGAGGCTGGCATCAGCTGCAGCTCGGAGGAGCGAATCATTAAGCTCTGTAATCTCCTCCGTGGAGCGGAGGCAGACCAGGCTCAGGATGTATAGGGGCTCCCGCACCTGAGAACCCAAGCACATGCTTTGGAGGCTGAAGGGCCTCACCCGGCCCCTACCAACCATGTTCTGTTGAGAGACCCTAGCTCCCCCATCCCCCAATACACACACACACACACACACACACACACACACACACACACACACACACACACACACGAGCCACGAGCATGGGATCAGTTAAGCCAGTTCACCCCAGTTCATCCAGGAGACTCTTCTTAGTGCTCCTTACCTCCAAGGAGCAGGTACTGGTTTACAGCAAGGCTCCATGAACCTAAGGAACCCATCCAAGAATCTTCTTAGCTTCCACATGTGGAGGATATGCTCTAACATGTAGACTTTCAATTTTTTCTAGCCACTACCACTGTTAAGTCTGTCCAGGGGCTAACTTTATTTATGACTCTCCTCCTTGGTCTGGGGACAAGGTGCTGACTCCCCTGACCACCATGTCAGGGATTCACACCCCAGGCTGTGGCTATGCTGGATGCATGGGTGGGTGGGAATGGACAGAATGGGCAAATTTGGGCCCTGCCAATTTTTCCTGTTTGGCTTTGGCCAAGTCACCCTTCAACCTCTAAAGTCCTCACTTGTCAGGGGAATAGAATGTGATGGAATGTGTGAGAGAGAACTATCTAGAGAAGGGACTTGCTGTCAGTTACTGCGAGTTCAATCTGTGTAGGAGAGGCTGAGCACCAGGGACATGGGCAAGCAATTCCATGTGGGGCTTCGGTGAGCCAAAGGGTAGTGTCCTTGAGTAAGGCCTGTGAAACACAGAGCTCTGCAAGGGCTGGCACCACAGGGGCATCTGAATTGCTTATAGAGTATACCACCCTGCCTTTAGGTTCTGCCACTTCCCCTGCCTGAGTGGCAAGGAAGGAAGCAGCAGGCTAGTGCCCGGCCCTGGAGATTACTCAAAGCACCTTTTCACCTGAACCTGCAGCCATAGGAACCTCTCAGTGAGTCACTACCAATGGACCTCCATGTGCACCGCCAGCCAGCCCTGAGCACCAGCTTGTGGAGTCATCCTCTTGGCGAAGCCAACGCTTCACTCCACTAGCCCCATTAGTACCGATCCTCTCTAGCCCCTCAACCCTCTGGGTACTGCTGACCTCCACTGTTCACAACTTGTGTCCTATTCAATCCACTGTGGACTCTAACTATGGTTTCAGTGTGAAATGTTCCCTTTGGCTCATGCGTGTTTGAACATGTGGTTTCTAGCTGGTGTGGCTGTTTTAGAAGGATATGAACCTTGAGGGCTGGAGCCTTGCTGGAGGAAGTGGGTTCTGGGGGTGGTGCCCTGAAGTTGATAGACTGATTCCACTTCCTGTCTGCTCTTTGCTTGCTGACTATGCAGTGTGACCAGCCTCCTCAACACTCTTGCATCCATTACTTCCTTACGATGATGGACAGTACCCCCTCAAACTGTAGACAAAGTAAACTCTCTTGTCAGTTTCTTCAAGTACTTGAGCACAGAAAAGAGGAAAGTAACTAATGCACCAATGAAACTCACTTTTTCCGTTGGGGTGGGTGCTGTCAGACCCCACCTAGGCACAAAGGTGGGTGGTGTTTGACCCTGGGGGCCAACCAGCGCACTCCATCCTCTGATCACAGTAATCACTCACATTTGACTACGCATGTCCAGCATCTCTTGTGTAAACTGATGCACATCACAGAGGCGAGAGAGACTCACTTTAAGCTAAAGGACCACAAAGCCCCTTCTACCTTGATTGCAGAGCAAGATGATGTTTAAAAACACAACAAATGGGTAAAGAAAAGCAAAGCCAAACAATGGCCAAGCAATGAGAGGCTAGCCAGCACCACTGGAGCTCTCAGATCAAGCCATGCTGGGGGCAGGAGAAAGCTTGGACTTCTCAGAGGAGCCCTCCCAACCCTTTTTGTCAGTTTCAGTGGGGCTTCTATCATCTTTTTTTTTTTTTTTTTTTTTTTTTTTTTTTTTTTTTTTTTTTTTTTTGTTTTTTTTTTCGAGACAGGGTTTCTCTGTGTAGCCCTGACTGTCCTGGACTCACTTTGTAGACCAGGCTGGCCTCGAACTCGCAAAGATCCACCTGCCTCTGCCTCCCAAGTGCTGGGATTAAAGGCGTGCGCCACCACCGCCCGGCTGGGGCTTCTATCATCTATAACCAAGATAGGGAGGCTGCCAGGGCTAAATTAAGCCTGAAGCCCCCACTAGCCAATCTGCAGCCTTGCCTATTTCTACCCAGTATTATGGCTGCTACTACCCTAACTCAAAGTATTTCTCTTTCTTGGGCTTTTCTGTTAGAAGCCAAGGCCACAGTTCTTGGCTGTCTTCTCACTGATTCAGGCCATCCACAGGGCAGGACCCAAGGCTGCTCTCTGACCTCTAAATGAACACAGCTGGCTTTCCTGGATGGACATGATCTTTGGACACTTTGTAGCCTGTTTTTCAAAGATCCCTTGGAGTGTGACTAACATTTTTCCCCCCTGGGTTTGAACAGGATCATCAAACTATAAATATATACACATCTTACAAAGACCTGGAAAAAGCTATTCTCAACTTCATATGGAACAACAAAAAGCCCAGAATAGCTAAATCAATCCTGTACAGTGAAAAAACATCTGGAGGTATCACCATCCCAGATTTCAAGCTGTACTACAGAGCAACAGTAATAAAAACAGCATGGTACTGGTATAGAAACAGACCAGTGGATCAATGGAATCAAATTGAAGACCCAAACATGGACCCACACACCTATGGCCAACTAATCTTTGACAAAGAAGCCAAAACCGCACAATGGAAGAAGGACAGCATCTTCAACAAATGGTGCTGGTCCAACTGGATGTCCACTTGCAAAAGAATGAAATTAGACCCATACCTATCACCTTGTACAAAACTTAATTCCAAGTGGATCAAAGACCTTAACATAAGGCCGGCCACACTAAAGACACTAGAAGAAAAAGTAGGAGAAACCCTCGAACTCATTGGCACAGGTGACAACTTCCTGAACAGAACACCAACAGCTCAGGACCTGAGATCAACAATCAATAAATGGGACCTCATGAAACTGAAAAGCTTCTGTAAGGCAAAGGACACTGTCATTCGAACAAAACGGCAACCAACAGACTGGGAGAAAATCTTCACCAACCCCACATCTGATAGAGGGCTATTATCTAAAATCTACAAAGAACTCAAGAAACTAAATGCCAAGAAACCAAATAATCCAATCAAAAAATGGGAGATGGAGCTAAATAGAGAATTCACAAAGGAGGAATCCCTAAGGGCTGAGAGACACCTGAAGAAATGTTCAACATCCTTAATCATCAGAGAAATGCAACTCAAGACGACCCTGAGATTCCACCTAACACCTGTTAGAATGGCTAAGATAAAGAGCTCAAATGATAGCGCATGCTGGCGAGGGTGTGGAGAAAGGGGTACCCTACTCCATTGCTGGTGGGAGTGCAGGCTTGTGCAACCACTATGGAGGTCTGTCTGGCGATATCTTAGAAATCTAGGAATAACCTTGCCTCAGGACCCAGCCATACCACTTCTGGGTATACACCCAAAGGACCTCTCACGGAGACATAGGGACGTCTCCTCATCTATGTTCATAGCAGCCTTATTTGTAATAGCTAGAAAATGGAAACAACCCAGATGTCCCTCAACTGAAGAATGGATTAAAAAATTGTGGTACATCTATACAATGGAATATTACTCAGCTATAAGAAACAATGAAATCATGCAATTTGCAACCAAATGGATGGATCTAGAGGAGCTCACCCTGAGTGAGCTAATCCAGTCTCAGAAGGATGCACATGGCATCTATTCACTTATAGTAGGATTTTAACTATATCGTACAGGATATCTGTACTACAACCAACACACCAAAAGGAACATGGACATAAATTTTTTTTTATCTTTTTCTTTTTCCTTCTTTTTTTCTTTTTTCTTTTTCCTTTTCCCTTCTCTTTTTTTCTCTCTTTTTTTGTGGATATTCTTTGTTTTTGTGGGTTTATGTGTTTGTTGGTCTTTTTTTTTTTTTGGTTTTATAGACAGGGTTTCTCTGAATATCTCTGGCTGTCCTGGACTCGCTTTGCAGACCGGGCTGGCCTCGAACTCACAAAGATCCGCCTGCCTCTGCCTCCCAAGTGCTGGGATTAAAGGCGTGCACCACCACCGCCCAGCTGTTGGTCTTTTTTTTAGTATTCCTCCAGTAGCAAGGAGACACCTTTCACTGGCAGTACTGCCTCGTAGGCCCCCGGAGAATGAAGAGGCTCTTGGCCCTCATATGACTCCTGATCTGTGGTGAGAGACTGTTAGGCAGGGACACTCCACCCCAGAGGAACAAGACGGAAGGGTCAGGGGGTAGAGCAAGGGAGGGTGGGGATGGGAAGTGGGAAAAGAGGACAATATGATAAGGATGTAACCTGAAACAACAAACAAATAAATTTATTAACTAAAAAAAAAGGCAGGTGGTAGGGCTGAAACACTGTGAATGGAATAGAGGATACAGCCATTCGGCCTGGTTTTGCAGACCTCCAGGTGTCGAGAAGACGTGGAGCTAAGGTAAAATACAAGAGAATTGTGGTATTGGCCCATGCCTTTGACTTCAGCGGAGACGGGGGGAGCACCGTAGAGTTGGTGGTCTTATGTATTCTGGAGTCATACGGAGCGGGGTGGTGAGGGTGCATCCTCTTGGTCCCACCATTCAAGAAGAGTACACCCTTGGTCCCAGCTCCCAGCACACTGGAGACAGAAATGGGCAGATCCCGGAGCTCAGGGTCAGCCTGATGCTGGGCAAACTCTAAATAGAGAAAGGCTTCGATCCAGGAGTGGTGGAACACATCTTTGATCCCTTCAGATGGGAAACACAGGTCTCTGATCCCAATAATTAGAGTTCAGAGACACACACATGGGATTTGGAAGAACCTAGGTTTGGAGGCTACTTACAAAAGGCCTTCTCGATGCAGGCAGATTGTCCTTTGGGATCTCAAAATATATACACTAGAGCTGGTTTAGCTCCAAGGTGACAGAATGATTTCTTCTTTAACCCAGATTGAAAGATAAAGCTTTGTATGTTGTCAGAAGGCCAAATTTGCTTCAGGAGAAGTACTACCTAGCCCCCCCACTCCCCCACCCCACCCCCCAAAAAAAGAGGGCAATTGTCCTAGGGTTGGGATTGGGGCAGGGCTCTGTTCTTATCGTTCCAGGAGAATCGAAGCGTCCATTAGGGAAGCCTGGGGACGGCTGGACAGCGGAAACCTCAGCAGAGAGCAGAATCAGGCACCAAGGAGGACGAGTGACCCAGTTGATTCTGCCTGGCAGACTTCCTCAATAGCTGTCTCCATCGGGGGCCTGCAACCACCACGGCAATCCAATGTCGCTGGGACCGTTCAGCTCTACACAATGCCCCGGCAGGAACCTCAGTGAAGCCTGCAAGATCAGCTTCTCCCTACAAACCCCTTAGGTCATCTAAAAACAGTTGAGAACAGAAGGACTGAACATAAAAGGAGTGTACTAACATTTTTAACCATTTTTTCCATTTGGGGTCGGGCCCCAAACAGGTCTACTACGACCCAAATCAGCAGGAAGTCACTTTAAGAGAGCGACGTCCCATGCCCAGAGGGTGGAGAAGGTGTTTCTCCACCCTTCTTTTTGGTTATTTGAAGGATAACTGAAAACTCCGATATTTAGGGGAAGAGATTACAAGCTGATAAATGGTCCTGTTTAATGGGTTTTGGAGGTTAGCCGCAGGGACTTCCTACTTTTCCTTTTCTGTATCCTTCTTCCTCTCCTATGTAGGAGTGCATAGGCTTGAGAAAAATGAGATATAGACATAGCACAGGAAGGTCCAAGAAGAAGGGGCAGATTATTGAATATGCCCTTATACCTTTGTATATTGATACAAAATTAGTAGTTTATTTGGCTAAAGTGGTATTGACCATTATTTATTGTGCAAAAATAAGATTGTATTGGATTACATCGGTATTGATCTTTGTATATTGATACAAAATTAAGATTATAGTTAGCCACAATGGTATTGACCCTTGTATATGGACGTAATATTAAGATTGTATTGGGCAGCCGGGCGGTGGTGGCGCACGCCTTTAATCCCAGCACTTGGGAGGCAGAGGCAGGCGGATCTTTCTGAGTTCGAGGCCAGCCTGGTCTACAAAGTGAGTCCAGGACAGCCAAGGATACACAGAGAAACCCTGTCTCGAAAAACCAAAAAAGAAAAATTGTATTGGGCTACATAGGCATTGATCTTTGTATATTGATACATAATTAAGAGTATATTTAACCACAATTGAATAGATCTTTGTATATTGATACAAAATTAAAGGTAACACTTCCTAATGGTATCATACCTAGAGATACTTAAAAATAAAATGTGAAGCTCTGGCCTCTTGACACCAACCATCTAAAACGGTCTAGGATAGTTAAGTAAAACAAACTCCTAGTCATGCAAACATGTCACTTTGTTAGCTACTATGACAGTCTATCACAGATATTCTCTAAACTACCCAGTAATCAAGTTGTTAAGAGACAAGCAACATTTGCTTATCTAAATACAAGAGATGGATAGGGCATCTTCAAAAACCCCAAGAGATCTGCAGAATATGGCATTTAAAGATGTTATCTTAAATTAAGATTTTCTTTTTTTTTGATATCGAGACATATCAGCGCCTGACAGCACCCCCTATTCTACTCCAAGTAGAAGATAAGCATCGAAGAACCTCCACTGTAAGATGGTTGAATTAGTGGCAAGCCTATCTCTTGGCATGAAAAAACCCCTTGCACCAACTGCAGACAGACTGCTGTCCAAAAAGGACAAAACTTGGTAGCAGGGAAGTCGACAGCCTAACTCTGCCAAGACAGGGTAGGTAAGTCCTTCATAACCCCGGCTCTACAACAAATGTCTGTCAGAGAAACAGGACCCAAAGGCTGAAGACTGATGCAGGAATGTATGGAGAGAAAATGGGAACTCTCCAGGCAGTCATTGGTATGTCCTTTCTTAGTTTTGGAAGCTGCAGGCCCTGCACTTCCTATATAAGCAGATATATTTATCCCTCTCAGGTCTCTGAGGTGGTTGAAGAATAGACAGCTAGATTCTCATAGTTAAATTTTGAGTTGTTTAGGAATCAAGAGGGTGTTATAGATCTAAGAAGATACTCTTAAAAGTGTGTTGCAAGTTAGTATGAATGTTGAGTCAGATATAGACCTTTAAACTCATGGAGATGGTTAGATAGTAGAATGTTAAAGTCAGGGGCCAAATATGTATAAACTGGACATTGGGAAGGTATACTGGGCCATTTAACTCTCATAAATGTGGCATACTTATATCTGTTGTTTTGTATAATACTTACTGTTATAAGAGAAGGAACCATCTGTTGGACTGAAAGGGGAAACTTCTGGGGGGAAGAGGGTGGAAGGGCGGGATAGGAAGGGGGAATAGGGAGGGGTTTGTGACTGAGATGTAACTTGAAGAAAAAAAAATAAAGTATTTAAAAAAAAAAAAACAGCTGGGCGGTGGTGGCGCACGCCTTTAATCCCAGCACTTGGGAGGCAGAGACAGGCGGATCTTTGTGAGTTCGAGGCCATCCTGGTCTACAAAGTGAGTCCAGGACAGCCAAGGATACACAGAGAAACCCTGTCTCGAAAAACCAAAAAAAACAAAACAAAACAAAAAAAAAAAACAAAATCAATAGTTTTAACTTAAAATAATTCAGGAAAAAGGGAAGGAGATCAAAAGACCTGCTCCTTAAGATTATGTAAGTACCAAGACCACCAAAGAGAGCTTGATTACTGATACCACTGGCCTTATGTTTTATACATACATTACCACCCTGCATTGTAGTATGAAAACACTTGAGGCTCAGACAGGATCAAAGAAGCTGCTTTTAACCATACAGTTTGACAAATGCCTCTCTATCATGCAAGGCTCAGCTCAAGTGTCTTTATGGAACATGCCTAGCTTCCAGAACCCTGGACCCATAAAGAGCCAATGTTCCCACATGCTCCCTTGCTGGCTAGACAGTTAAATGCAGCCAGTAGGTGGGATCTCAAGGCAAATGCTAATTAGTACTCAGTGGTTTCCCATTCCACAGCTTTAGTTTCCTGTAGAAAACTATGGTCTGAAAACACTACATGGAAGATTCCAGGAACAAACAATTCATAAGTTTTAGGTTGTATGTCGTTCTAGAGTTGCACAAGAAAATCATGTGCTCATCCCATTCTGTCTTACCCACAATGTGAATCACCTTTGTCCAATGTATAGGCCATACTGTATAGGCTTCCTGCTCATTAATCATGTAGTAGCTGTTTCTTGAACTTCTGTTTCTTGAACTCTGCCACACTGTGGCAGAGCTTGTGGTCAGATACCTAACATGTCACCTTCAATCACAAGAAGAGTGAGCGGATCACATCACAACTATCACCCAGCTTTTAGTATTGTCTTAGTTATATCTGTTCTACATTATTACTAGTTTTTGTTAGTTTCTTCTGTGTCTAATTTACAGACTAAGCTCTGTCATAGGTATATATATGTATAGGAAGAAAACAGTCTGTATACGGGGGTTCATACAACCTTGTATGAACGAAGGGTACTGAGCTAGAGGGAGAGTACTGAATTTCTCATTCACTCCAGATCCCACCTGCTGGCACAGTGATTGGCTCAGGGCAGAGTTGTGGATGTGCACTCACGATTTAAACTGCTTCTACATTGAGCCTGACTATGCTTCCCCTCCCATTGCTTCCGTGACTGCTGGCACCTCTGAGCCTTATGCTCTCCCCAGAGGGGGGCCAGGTTGGGTAGCAGCAGTGGTTACAAGACCAGAGGGAGCCTGGACAATGGTAATAAATATGTAAAATCCAGAATTCATTATCTTTAGCTAATTCTAAATGCAACAGACATCATGTCCTCTGAGACACAGTCCAGCCGAGTCTAGTTTGCAGCAGACAATTTAAAAAATGGGCCCAAACTATTCAGTCCAAATCCAAAACCACCCTTCTCTTGGTGACAAGACACTCACAAAGTTTACAGCTCTCTCTCCATTCTGTGACCAAGGGGCCACCCCTAGCCCTTCTCTGTGGTAAATCCACAAGGTACATTCCTAAGGTCCCCAAATGGCACTGGATGAGACCTTGTGGACACAAATCTGAAACCCTGCAGAGAAGAGGCTACAGTTCTCTTAAAAACACAGTTAACAGGACCTATTACTATACAGTAAAATGTCCTTGGGGGATGGGGGAGATACTCCACAAGCCAGAGCTGAAGTGAGCATCCTTCACACTTGAAAACAGACCCCTTCATGTGGCACCTGCCTTCATCTATCATCCCCAAAGAAAGAGAGAGCCTGTTGAGCCACCCAGGAAAACTGGCTAATGCTTACAATTCAGCTAGGCAGGAGGCCTGCAGAGGCTCCCCTCTAACCTCCATGCTCAAAACAGCTCCTATTGCGAAGGCTTCAAAGGCAGACAAGTGAAAAGAGATTTCCCCTCTGCTCTGTGCCTGTGGAGAGAATGTCTTTCTCCTCCCTGTCTCACACATGCTCATATGTGTGCACCCAAACTGTCCCCTGCAGGAGAGACCCAAGGGCTGGAAATAAGGGACTGTGTTGAGACCACAGATGAAGGTCACACACTCGATCTGATGTTAGAGGTCTGGATCTGTCAATCAAACTTACTAGGATTAAAGGAGATAGAGGGCAGAAAGAGGTACAGTATGAGGACCCTTCGCATAGCAGGGGCACACACAGGACACATGCCCTGCTGTGGATGTAAGCCATCACCAGATGATCTGGGTAGGTTCTCCACCAACTTCAGAAACAGCCAGAGAAATGACTCCAAAGGCACTGGACAAGGCCTCTAACCTTCTTTACCTAAGTTCCCCAGTTTCTCTCCTATTGACTTGACCCTAGTGTAGGAGCTCCAAACAAAATTCTTTTCCATGTGATACTGAAGGGTCCAGCTTCTTAAGAGGAAGACTGACTATTATCAGTCTTTATAACACTTTAATAAAAACTAGTTCATTTATAATCTAAAAGCAGTGAAGAACAGCAGTCATACCAAATTTTGTGTTTGTTCTCTCTCATCTTTTCCTTTTTGAGGTAGACCCTTATGATATAGTGCATTTTTATAGATTTTTCTTTTTCTTTTTAAATTTATTTGTTTATTTTACATGTCAATTGTAACCCCCCTCCCCCCATCCTCCCAGCCCCACACCCCTACTCACTTCCCTCATAACTCCCGTCCCCTCACCAGGTACCAACCCACTCTGGCAATCAAATTGCATCAGGACTAAGTGCCTTCTCAACCACTGAGGTAAGACAAAGCAGTTCTGCTATGAAAATGGGATACAGAGTCCCATTTTCCAGTAAAATGTCCAAGTAAGAGATAGTTCCCATTCCAACTGTTATCGGATCTACTTGAGGACCAAGCAGCCCATCAGCTTCATATGTGTAGTGGGCCTAGGACCATTTCATGCAAATTCTTTGGTTGGTGGTTCAGTCTCTATGAGTTCCCGTGTCTGAGTTAATTGGCTATGTAAGTTTTCTTGTGGTGTCCTCGACTCCTCCAGCTCCCTCAAACTTTCCCCTAACTCTTCCACAAGACTCCCTGAGTTTTTGAAAGGACTTGAGCTCTTAATTTTTTTTTGAGATTTTATTTATTTTATATATGTATGTATCATCTGCACGTAGTCTGTGCACCATGTACATGCAGTGCCTTCAGAGGCCGGAAGTGGACATCAGATCTCTGGGACTGGAATTAACAGACAGTTGTGAGCTGTCATGTGGGTGCTGAGAACTGAACTCAGGCCCTCTGGAAGTACAGCAGGCTCTTAACACTGAGTCATCTCCCCAGCCCTGGGTTTGAACTCTTGATCCTCCTGCCTCAGCTTCCTGAGTTCTAGGGTTACAAGTATATGGTATCACACATGGCTTTGCTTTTCTCTCTTTTTTGGTGGTGCTGGGGATTAAACCAGGGCCTCCTCATGATTAGATAGTAGTGAGCACACTCTACCACTGTACTGCACTGCGCATCCTCAGTCCTTGTTTTCCTTTTTCTAGTAAGTGGTCAGGTAGTTTGGGGATGGAGCTCAGGCTGAGAAGGGATCTACCTCAAACACAGCAAAGTATCAGTCAAGTAACTGAAAACAGGCTCCGTGTGAGCTGACAGGTGGGTGGGAAGCTGCAGTCAGCATGGCAGGTGAGGGGCTTTGTATACAGTTGAACTTTCTTTCTACCTGATTCCATACCAGTCACCACCATGAATAGAGACTTGAGTAAAAAGCAGACAAAAATGCTGGTCAAATCTCTAATGGAGTTCAGCAGCAGGAAGGCTAAAAAATTCTCAGGGGAGACTGGAACAACTGCCTGAAACTAACAAGCTGATACATATTTGAGACAAATATAAATTCCTATACTTTGATTTTAAAAAATCAACTTCAGAAGTTCCTAGGAAAAGCCAACCTATGTTAAAGTTCTTTATCTTCTGGGTGTCGGAGGCAGAATTTCATGTTCTGTTCAATGCATGCTTAACAATGGGCAGAGTGCAAAATGCTTCAAGAAGGGTAATGGCTGGCAACCACTGTATCAATGGGGACAGAAAGCCTTGGGAATGTTCAAGTACAGGAAAGTCTAATAGAAATATGTAAATAGCTGGGCAGTGGTGGCAGACACCTTTGATCCCAGCACTTGGGAGGCAGTGGCAGGCAGATCTTTGTGAGTTTGGGGCCAGCCTGGTTTACAAAGTGAGTTCCAGGCCAGCCAGAGCTCTTACACAGAGAAATCCTGTCTTGGAAAAACAAAACAAAGCCCAAAAACCAAACAAACAAATAAACAAAAAGAGAGATATGTAAATATAGAGGCTGAAGAGATGGTTCAGTGGTTAAGAGCACCTCCTGCTCTTGCAGAGGACCCGAGTTTGGTTCTCAGCACCCACAAGGCTATTCAGAACTATCTATAATGCTAACTCCAGGGAATCTGACACCCTCTTCTGGCTCTACACTCACCTGTACTCATAGAGTACACATACAGACAAGCAGGGAAACATATACACACATGTTAAACCTTAGAAAACTGGTATACATTTCACCCTAGAGGCCATTTTAGGAGCTTTATAGTCACATACAAACAGAGCTACTGCATGGGGCCAGAAGGCTAGGGCAGAAGCTGCACTAAATCTAACAAGTGTGCTCTGGAAACCACTTCTGGAACACGTGGTTTCAGAAGGAAGGACAAGGATTAACTGGAGCCTTCCAAGTCCTGATGGCGAGGACTGCACTCCCTTGACACTACTGGGACCATCAAAGCATCAAAGCAGAGGACACTGGTGCCATGGGGCTGCAGAGCATTACACAAGGACTAGAGAGTGAAAGCTGTGCTAGTTTAGGGTAAGTCTTCCTGATACCAGAGAGAGTGTATAAGCAGAAGCCAGAGGACAAGTATGCTGACAGGAAATAGATGTCATTTGAGGTTCTGATTAACTGAAGATTAATAGGAGGGGCTCAAGGCTTTCAGATACTAAGTGTAACCACTAAGTAAAGGTATTCAGTCTAGCTAGGAAACCAGAGCACACCCATCTGAAGACACCTCTCAGGTGTCTGGACTGAAGGTGCCTGTGGAGTCCACTGTGGAT
>CAJQZJ010031887.1:1489438-1500751 GCA_907164525.1 Lophiomys imhausi | reverse complement strand
CCTCTCACCTCTGTCCATTTGAAGCACTGTGTGGTGGGGGCTCCTCTATATCTCAGGGAGAAAGCATACTTAAAACTGCCACAGGATCCTGCCCCTAGAGGCATTGCAGATGTGACTGCTATGTCACATGTGCATCAGTAGATGGCAGTGAGGAGAGAGGCTATATCTACATTCAGTGTTCTGACCTATGAACATCTGAATGAATCGTAGCCTAACATTCCTGGAAAAGAAAAAAGTAAGCTGGATATCAACACCACTTTGGTGCCATGAGGTAGCCTGTGATGACTACCACACCAGTACCAGGCAAACACCAGATGGGCTCCCAGGACAGGAAACAAACCAGAAGCTAGAAGAACTCTGCCTGGCCCTGAATGTGGGGGTTGTAGGTGAGCCAACCCTGAGGGAGTGCATGTGGGAGAGACAGCCCTGCCTTCTGTCTGCTATGTGGTGGTGTTGGCTAGGGAGAGATCCCCTCCCCTTCCTCACCACCATTGGCTGACAGGAGATCTGGCCCAGAAGGGGTCACCAGAGCAGGAGAGCTGTTCCTGCCCCTCACATGCTGCAGCACTTGGGAGAGCAGGCCCTGTACCTTTCCATAGTAGTACTGATCATGCAAGTGGGGGTTACAGATCCAGAATCATGGATTTGAGTTGGCCACCCCAATATCCACCCCATGGATGAACTGTTAGAGTGCAAGAAGAGGTCAGTTCCACAACCCAGGACTGCAGGATCTCCATGACCACTGGACAGTTACGGCATAGCTAAGAGGAGTTCCAGTGAGGTTCCAGTACTAATGGAGTAGCGGAAACCAGGGGCCTTGTACCAGAACAAGGTGTCATTATAACGAACATTTTGCAAGCAGAATGTGTGGACAAAGGGAATGTTGTGGGACATATTGAGATACACTGCAGCTTCCACAATGAGCTGTTATTTTTTATGTTGGGACAGATTGCAAGGGTGGAGGGTGGGTCTAGGAGGAGGTGGGAGATGGGAGGGAACAGGGTGCCTGATGTGAAATTCACAAAATAAAAATTTTTCAATTAAAAAAAAAAAAACCTAGCCGGGCGGTGGTGGCGCACGCCTTTAATCCCAGCACTTGGGAGGCAGAGGCTGGCGGATCTCTGTGAGTTCGAGGCCAGCCTGGTCTATAAAGCGAGTCCAGGACAGCCAGGGCTGTTATACAGAGAAACCCTGTCTCGAAAAACCAAAAAAAAAAAAAAAAAAAACCTGCCACATGAAGCTGTAGCCAGAAGACTTGGTCCAATAAAACTCCAGGGAAACCCAGACCTCTCCAATACTCTGTGACTGCCTCCCCTTTCCCCAAATGTGACATAGTTGGTTCAGTATCAACAGGTCTCCTATACTCCCCCCAACCTGTTCCCATATAACTCAGGGTTTGGGTGAGGTCACTATTGAGCCAATTGGCTGTCCTACTGACACCAAGGGCTGGCTTTAGATACATGGAGAAGAGAGTGACATAAAACAGGACATATTCAAGGGACTGCTTTGGGGCAAGAAATGGTGGTGCTCTCACCTGGACAGGCCCTTTAGACAGCTTCCTTTTGCCCTTCACAGTATCCAGGTTTAGGAGGTACACCCAAAATTTGGTCATGTTTGTCACAATGGGACTTTGGCTTTGTGGAAGAGCCTGGCACACCGTAAGGGCAATAGGAGCTCACTGGGCAGAAAGACTCACAAAAGAGTGGGGACCTGGAAACTTGGAACAGAAAATGGGGAGGGGTGATTTTAGCAGTCTGGTAAGCTAATTAAAAAGGGTATTCTAAGCCGGGAGTGGTGGCTCATGCCTTTAATCCCAGCACTTGGGAGGCAGAGGCAGGCGGATCTCTGTGAGTTCGAGGCCAGCCTGGTCTGCAAAGTGAGTCCAGGACAGCCAGGGCTGTTACACAGAGAAACCCTGTCTCAAAAAACCAAAAAACAAAAACAAAAAAAAAAGGGTATTCTAGACAAAAAGAGAACATATTGACCAGTTCAGGGTGCTCCTGTGCCAGAAGACTTGGGGTGATGGGAAGAGAATGTGAAGGAAAAGAAGAGAAGATTTGGCTCTTGGATGATGCCAGGTGGAGAACTGAGACCCTGTCCCATAGGCACTGGACACACAGGTGACTGTTAGTGTAAGACCTGTTAGGAGTAACTGTGCATTTTTTAAATACGCAATTTTTTTGTTCTTCCTTCATTTTAGTAAAATGAAGCATTGTGGAGCTGGCAAATCATCTCTGCATCCCAAAGACTGTGACATGTGATAATGACTGTGAAGCACAGCTAAGCCTGTTAGCAAGAATGACCAGGGAGCAAGAGCAGGATTGATGCATTACCCTCCACCATGGGCTCTTTGTTTGAGGATCATTAGGAGAGGAGCCATTAGAACTGTGCTAGCTGGGTGGCGGGAGGGAATAGGTCGGGGAGAGCTATAGTACCCATGGAGAGATTAGTAAATGGAATTCAGAGAAGAAAGCAGGACTCTGTGCTTACACTATGAGACTCCTGGGGAATAATGGTGACACCTGTGGTTACTGCTTCAGAAATGGTGGATGCAGCCACAGACTTGCCAATGTTCAGTTGAAGGCTGCAGGTAAGCATAGCCTGGACTGGGAAGCTCACAATGTCTGAGACAAGGTCTGGTGGAAGGTGGGACATTTCTCATCTCCATGTCCTGACTGTGGGCAATGGGAGAGAGGGTAGGAACTCCATTTCCTTGGCATCTATCCCCACTGTTTTTTTTTTTTTTGGTTTTTCGAGACAGGGTTTCTCTGTTTAACAGCTCTGGCTGTCCTGGACTAGCTTTGTAGACCAGGCTGGCCTCGAACTCACAAAGATCCGCCTGCCTCTGCCTCCCAAGTGCTGGGATTAAAGGCGTGCGCCACCACCGCCCGGCATCCCCACTGTTTTGCTTAGTCTCTCTCCCTAGTAAACATTCAGACATCTGAGGAGGTAGTGGTGGTGAGAGGACCTGTCAAAATGCCAACATGGGATACCTAGAGAGTGGTACCATCACACCAGGCATTCCCCACTTGCTAATTCTCATAGGTGTCTGACTCCTTTGTCCTAAAAATGTTCATAAAATGCCCATTCTGGGCAGTCCAGGCCTACACTGCTTAGCTCAAGTCTGGACTTCTCAACCAGCATCTTGAAGAAATTTAGCCTGGGCCATAGGTATGACTTGGGAGTCAGAGTTGGACACTCTACCCAATGGACCCTAAGAATGGCTTGAGAAGCTAGTCTTTGAAAAGCCATTAAGAGGGCATGTGGAGAGGACAGAGGGGAAACTGAGACAGGGCACCAATGGGCTTGACTTGTCTCACCAGCACTTTTCTTGGTGGCCTCCAGCTCTTCCTCCTGACAGCAGTGAGAAAACAGCAGTTATTTGGGGGAAGGTAGATGATCTGTCTCTGGACTCTACAACATGCTGCTAGGGTTTCTGGGTACCTCCTCCCAGGCACTCAGTCCTGGAAAACAGGGATGTGAGTAGGCAGCCAGAGAGGCTTGGTGTTCCCTAGAATATTGTGGAGCACATCACTATGCATGGGCCAGGGCTTCTGAGGGACTCTTCAATGACAGTTGCTTGCTTCAGTGCTAGGAATCCACATGATCTTGCATTGTTGGAAGAGGTTGTAAACAGGAGTCTGGAAGCTTTCCCTCTTTATTCTCCATCCCCCAGCCTTCTGCTCTCTTAGGGCAACTAACTTTTTATACCAGTTATCTAAAGGAACTGGAACAGTGAGAAACAGTAGGCCCTGGAATTGATCTAACTGGAGCATAACTATTGGTTTAGCCCCTCAGGGGGCAGAGCCTGAGAGAGAGAGAGAGAGATGACGAGGTGTGAAGCTACATGGGCCATTAACCAACTCCAATGCCACGCTGACAGGAAAGGCTGGAGAGAGTGACTTCTGCAGAGGATAAGCCCAGGAGGCCAAGAAAAGCCTAGGCTGTCCGTCTGAGGTGCAGAGGCCCATACACTCTCCGAAGCCCTGGGACACCACATGGTGAGGAGAGCTGAGGCCTCAGGTGACAGCATTGGCATGAGGTACAAGGCGTACATGGATTGAGGAGACCGTGGAAGTGACAGTAACGGTGGCCTGACAAAAGTCGCGTTTCCACCTAGCTGGACCTGCCATAAGTAAGCTCTGGCTGGCAGAGAAGGCATGGCATAAGACTTGCCACCACCGCAGAGTGAGTGAGGTGCAAGGTGCAAGTCGCTCTCGCTGAGGCCATGTAGGAGACAAGAGCTCAGAGACAGAGCCCTGCTGACAGGCGTGGCTGAGGAAGCCCAGGACCTGTCAGAGGTCTTGGCGCCAGGTGGGCATATGCTAACTGCTGGCGGTGATGCCAAAGGCTAGGCTGTGCAGCACAACATCTGTACCATGTTAGTTTGACAGTCTCAGCAGACTGAAGAAGCCAACCCCAAGCTAAGAGGTTGAGGCAAGCTGGCCACACAAGCAGGTGAACAGTGGTGACACTAGGCCCAGAGTAAGGTAAGCCAAGCTGAAATGAAGTTGTTATAACAATGCCAGAGCCAGACTGCTGATTGCTGCTTAAGGTATGCCTGCAGACAGAAGACTGAAAAGTTACCCTAAGGACCCATGGCCTGGTATCCCTTCAAAGGGGTTAGGGTTTGGTTGTTTAAATGTTGTTAGGTTATAAGTATTTATTAGATATTATTAAATATAAAATTAATAAAATTTCCAGTTTCAACTGTTATCAATTGTAATGTAAATATCTGATATGCGGGGTATCTGATAAGTGACCCATAGGTTGAGACCTGCTGCCTTTGATCAAACTGGATCTATCAAGTTGGCAGGGTGTGTGTGTGTGGAGGGGGCAGTGGCATTAATACAGTTGCTCAGATAAGAAAATTGTGGTCACATGATCATGGGGGATTGACATAGTTTCCAAGAAGGCAGGTCTAAGGCTGAAATCTAGGACACCTGACAGGGAATTCTAAAGCCTCTGGGGAGCTTTGGCCAAACATGATTCAATATAACAGAGTATGTCCTCACAGTGCAACTAAGAATGGCCTCATCCAGATCAGTAAGCTAGAGGCACCCAATGAGCACACAGCCTGGCAATCCACTTCTAGCCACTGCCCTCTGCCTGGAGCCCTGCTCTATCTCTGTAGTTATTCGGGGAACTCCTACTTATCCCATTGCAACTGTTCATCTCCTCTGATACAGCCTTCCCTACTTTGTATCACTCTTGTCCATCTATTAACCCTACTATTATCTCAATCTTTTCTTAAATTCATTGATTATTATTATTTTTATTATTTTTAATGTCTGTTTCTCTAACAGGGCTTGAGGATCTTGGGGACAAAAGCTCTGCTGTTAGAGACTCTGGCCCGCTGTTAGAGACTTTGATCTTCCTCCACTCCTACACACACACACACACACACACACACACACACAGGGATTATTTTCTTTTTCTTTTTTATTATTTTTTTTTTTTTTGGTTTTTCGAGACAGGGTTTCTCTGTGTATCCTTGGCTGTCCTGGACTCACTTTGTAGACCAGGCTGGCCTCGAACTCACAAAGATCCGCCTACCTCTGCCTCCCAAGTGCTGGGATTAAAGGCGTGCGCCACCACCGCCCGGCCTTCTTTTTCTTTTTTAAATCTCCAGGAATGAATGGCACTGATCACACACTGGGCAAAAAAGGAATGCCTGGTCTTCATAAGATCAGGGCTTGGGAGAGCAAGAAATAGTTCCAGGAGAGTTACTTTTCCTAAGGCATCTCTTCCCTCCATGTTCAGACATTCAACTAGGCCACATAGCTGTCTCAGCACCAAAGGACAAAAGCACCCTGTTCTCCTCAAATGTAATAATATGGGCTAGGGATTGAGCTCAGTAGGTATAGTGCTTGCCTAGCATGCCTGTAATCCCAGTGTGTGTGTGTGTAGGAGTGGAGGCAGGAAGATCAGAAATTCAAGGCCATAGTCACAGGAATTTAAATCAGACTGGATATATAAGACCTTGTCCAAAAAAAATAACAATACATGGGTGCTCCACGACACTACTCTCTTCTCTCATGGAAGGAAGCAGAAGCAAAGGGGAGTAGGAAAATTATCAGGTCTATATGGACTGAGACCACAAAAGCCCATAGATGAATAGTTGGACAGTGGGAGGACATCTTTAAAGATGGCTGGGTGTCCCGCTGTTAGAGACTCTGGCCCATCTTGTTCTTCCAACTTCTCATACTGAGTTATCTTCATGACCCATGACACATATGGAAAGTAACTATCTGAGGATCTTAAAGTGCTATTTTTCTATTGTTTTAATGGCCCCAATAAGGGCACCATTGTTCCTTAGCGGTATACACGCTTCATTCTAGTAATTAGCTGTCAGAGAGGACCCGACAGCAGCCTAATGTTGTCCGCTCCAATCATATTAATGAAATGCAATCCACTCAGATGTCCTGAATGCATATCTGTAATTGCATTAAGCAGAGAGACTGGGGACATCAGGATCAAACTTCAGTCTCTGAGCAGAGCATTACGATCAAGCACATTAATCCATTACTTCTTCAGAATCTGACAGCCAATTAATATACCAGGCCTTCATACACCAGGCGAAGGATTGATGTCCCTGTCATGATTTTGTTAAAAAAAAAAAAAAAACCATTAAAATGACTGTTTGTGCTCAGGGATGTCAAAGTAAATGCTGGGTGTAATGTTTCTAATCAAAATCAATTGTTCAAAGGTGGAAAGGTAAGAAGAAAACTTTGGGGAGCATTGTCATCACTTCCAAAAATGGAGATTTAAAGTCTGAAAAGTCACACTGCTTTTCCTGGCAATTTAACAGCAACAAAAAACAGCTAAAATTAGGTACTAGTCAGCATTCAAATAACTCAGCCTTATAGAGTGATTTGTGAACAGGACATGCTAACTGTGGATTCTTTTTTCTCCTTTAACACAAACAGGCCTTGATTTTAAGGGTCTCACTGGTATTTACAATGAAGCTTAAGATGTCCTGAGCAAGAGTCCCATCCTGAGTTCTTGCCTAACCTCACAGAGCACGTTTTGTTAATTACTGAAGCTGCTCTCTGCAAACAAGAACTTCTGCAGGACCAGGAAGACTCGGATGAGAATGAACACCTCTTCCAATCTGTGGAGCTGTACTAGTGTCCTACAAATCAAACTCACTTGAAAGAGAGCTCAGGTTAGTGGTGCATCCTGGATGGAAATCCAGTTTAATTAGACACTCCTATTAGGATGCTGTCATCCATGTGCTGAAGCACACAGAGGGAAAGCTGCTGGAGCCTGCTCCCTGCCCAGAGTCCTGTCTAACTGCAGCTCATGCTTGCTGAGATCACACTGCTTTGTTTGTCTGGTGTTGAGGACCTGAACACTGCATATCTGGATTTCCCATGATTGGGGCCTGGTAAGTTTCTGGACTACCTCCTAATCACTTAGGTGCAATGTAGCCAACACAGCTGCTCACCTTTGTGAATGGTCTCTCCATAGAGTTGTGATAACAGTCATCATAACGTATGATGCCCTGCCTAGAGACCTGGGTTTGGGATGTCTTCTGTAGGCTTTCCACATTCCTTTGTGACAGCTTTTATCTTGCAGTGTGGGGGGTGTCTGACTTTCTATTCTGACGTGTGGAGCTCGAACCCCCCTACTAGGCACTTGGTAGTGACTCTAGAAGCCTTCCTGAATCCAATAAGGCAGATACTTAAGCTCTTTGCTGTGAATTGTCAAGTAGCAGTCCCATGAGCAGTGTCTGAGAGTATTGTGGATCATTACTTAAGTTGTGAAAAGTGAGTATGAGGAGTCTATCTTCTGTGGTTAGCTAAGGAAACTGCCTATTTTTAGTTATAATATTTCATAGTTTCACCTCAAAACAACAAAGACTTGTGTAAGGAGGTCCTATAGTTGTCTTGGAGCTCAACAGGGACAGTGCTTGCCTAGAAAGCCTGATGGTCTGAGTTCCGTCCCTTAAAGCCATGGTAGAAGGGAAGAATCAACTCTTAAAAGTTGTTCTCTCTTGGGAGGCAGAAGTAGGCGGATCTTTGCAAGTTCGAGGCCAGCCTGGTCTACAAAGCGAGTCCAGGACAGCCAGAGCTGTTAAACAGAGAAACCCTGTCTCGAAAAACCAAAAAAAAAAAAAAAAAAAAAAAAGTTGTTCTCTGACCCCCACACTAACATCCTACACACACAATAAGTAAAAACAATAAGTAAAAAACAAATGAAGTTGCAGCTGTCACCTGTACCTCATGCCAGTAAAGGGTGTGATTACTACACAAGGAGCCTTAAGAGGACACTCAGGGAGGTGTTCAGGTGTACAACTCCTGTTAGCAGGATGCTCTTGATAGAATTTCCATGTCGATGACCAAGAGATGGGATAATTCGCAGAGCCTTGTGTGAGTTGCTGGGGAACTCTGACTACAAAGAAGAGCTGGTAGGCAAGGATGAAGGGAATCTTGAGTCCTTACTGTGTGCCCTTGAGTTAGCTAGCTTCATGCAATTCTCTTCTTTAATCTCTGTAACCATCCTTGGGACATAGCAATTTTGATTTTTGCTTTATTGAAAAGTAATTGTGTGTTGATCATGAGCAGAGTTTGTCTAAGGTACCAACTGCTCAAGAATAGAGCTGAGATTTGAATCCAGACCTCCTGGGTCCTGAAGCTCATCCCGTTTGTCCATACCATATGTTCCTACTACAGGGAAAGCATTTTTGTTTTTAGTGGGATTTTAGTTTTAAGCATTTTAAGCATTTTAGTTTTAACTCCCACCAAAGGAAGGCATGGTCCGTAGTATCTGAGAGCCTGGGAGCAGAAGGGACCAAGAAGCAGAATGATGCAAGCAGGATGGTGTCATAGGAGGGCCAGGGCCCTGGGGACTACCAGGTCAGGGTTTGGGCACTTACTAGATGCATAGATGTTGGAAAATTACTTAAGCCTCCTCATCCTTGCCTGTTCACCTGAATCATTGGGCAAAGCCACATACTATGAAGGGGACGAGCTCAGATGCTTAAACCTGGCGTCTGCTCTGGGGCCATGACTGCTCCCTTCTTCTCAGCTCTTCCTGAGCACCAGGCAGTATGCTTATCACTTTCTAGATATTAACTCAATTAATACTCACAGCAACCCCAAGAGACATACTATTCTTCTCACCTGCTGGGCTTTATAGCTGAGGAGGCATAACACAATGAAATGGAAGGCTTACCACAGCCACTCAGGACTGCTTTTCAGACCATGCTGTTTGCCCCAAAGCCCATGTGCTCAACTACCACTTTCTTCTCAGGGCTGACAACAGTGGCAGTCACAGACTGGGATGTGGTAATTCCTCCTTAGGACTCACCCTTCAGGGAAGTACTGCTAAGCAGCATTTAAATTCCTTTGTTTGTCTTTCTTTTTTGAGAAAGGGTCTCATTATGTTGCCCAGGCTGGACCTGAACTCTTTAGCTGACAGGATCCCTCTGCTCCAGCCTCTTGAGTGTTGGAACGACAGTTTCATGCTACGCAGTTCATGTTAATTACCTCGATAGGTTTCCCTTTATATTGTCAGCATACAGCACACAGCAGGCTTCTGCAACTACTCAGTGAACTGATGGCTGAGGAAGCTATGCTCATTCCAGCCACCCAGCCATACAAAGGGAGTGTCATCATATTTTTACAGTTTTCATTATTTCAATTATTTTGTTTCATTTTTTTTCAGGCCAGGTCTCACTACATAGCCCAAGCTATCCCTGAACTCAGGACCCTTCTGCCCCAGTCTCCCCAATGCTGGGAGTACAGCTATGCACTACCACACCTACCTATAATTCTGTATAGGTCAAGAGATCGACAGGAGTATCTTCCTCAACTGTTCTTTATCTTATTTTTGAGACAGAGACTGTCTTTGAACCCCAAGCTCATGGATCTAACTAGGCTGCCTGGCCGCCAAGCTCCAGGGATCCACCTGTCCCTGTCTCCATAGCACTGAGATTACAACCACTCACTGCTGTGTCCAGCTCCTTACATGAGTGCTGGGAATCCAAACTCAAGTCTTCATGTGTGTGCAGCAGGCACTGTTTTACACTTTTTCACAGCCATATCCTTAGTCCTCACTGAGATACATTTTAAATTGTTATACATTGTATGTGTGTGTGTGTGTGTGTGTGTGTGTGTGTGTGTGTGTGTGCGCGCGCGCGCAGGTATGTGCAGGCCACGTCATGTAGGTGGATAATTTTTGAAGTCGCTTCTATTTTCCCACAATGGGTTCTAGAGATCAGAAAGTACTTTTACCTGCTGGGCCATGCTGCTGGTCCTGCAACTACTGTTTTTTGTTTTTCCTTACATTTTTCCCCTTTATTTTTGTTTCATTGTGTTTGGCTGTTTTACCTGTATGTATGTCTGTGTACCATGTGCATGCAGTGATAAGAGGGTGTTGGAGCCCTGGGGCTGGAGTTACAGGCAGTTTTAAGTCACCACATGGGTGCTAGGAATTGAACTCAGGTCCTCTGGAGAGCAGCAAGAGCTCTTTACCCATAAGCTCTTTAGGTCCCTGCAAACAATGTTAAGTGTGCAATTCACTGCGTTAAATAAGAAAATGATCTTGCACAGCCATCACCACCATCTATCCCCATCAGTCATTTCCCTTGCTTTAAAATTGGAATGTTTTGCTGGTTCCAGCCACAAACCAGCTCCAAAGGCTTATGACCCACTGTGTGCCTCCCACAGCCACTGCTAATCCCCAGTCTACAGTCTATGTCTGTAATCTTGACTTGTCTTTTTGTGACTGGGTAATTGCATGCGGTGAAACACCCCCACGATCACCCAGACTGCCATACATTTTCTCCTTCCTCAAGCTGTATAATGTTGCACTATATACACGTACTACATTTTGCTTATCACTTTGTAGCTCTGGGATACCTGGGTTACATTCAGATTTCACCACTAGGAGTGATGCTGCTATGAAAGTATAAATGCCTGTTCAAGACCTTACTTTCACTTCCCCTGGGCATGCACTCAGAAGCAAAATTGCTGGACAATACATGTGATTTTGTCACTGTCTTTGAGGAATTATGAAGATTAAAAAAAATAACAACTGTACCATCTTACATTCCTACTAATAGTGAATAAAAATTCCAATTCTGGGGGCTGGAGTGATGACACAGCTGTTAAGACTGCTGCAAACTGTTCTTACAGAGGACCTGAGCTCAGTTTCCAGCATCCAATGTCAGGTGGCTCACAAACTGCCTGTAACTCCAGATAGATACCTCGGGCCTCCACGAACACTGTATTGAGGGACTGATATGTATGCGCGCGCGCACACACACACACACACACACACACACACACACACACACACACACAC
>CAJQZJ010031887.1:1476608-1489428 GCA_907164525.1 Lophiomys imhausi | reverse complement strand
CACACACACACACACACACACACACACACACACACACACACACACACAAATAAAACCAAGTTTTCCTACATCCTCAATAACACTTGTGTTGTGGGGTTTGAGGTGTAAACTTATCTGAATGAGTACTGTGGCTAAAGCTTGATTCATATTTACTTGATGATCACCGAGATGGGGCTAGTTTTCATGTGCTTATTTTCTTAGGAGAGATTCAAGTCTTTTTTTCCATTGTGGAATTGGGAGGCCTTTTTTTTGTTATTATTGTTGTTGCTGGATCTCAGAGTTCTTTATATATTCTGGATATTAATCCCTTATTAGATTTATAAATATTTCCTTTGTCATGTGGGCTTCCTTTTTATACTGTTAATAATGTCTTTTAATGCATGTATGAATGAAGCCAAATTTTATGGTTTTTTTTTGTTGTTGTCATCTAGGTATTTGGTATCATATTCAAGAAGTCCTTGACAAGTCCAGCATCACGAACCTTTTGCCCTGACTTTCTAAATGTTTTAATAATTTTAAGTATTACAATTAGATTCTTTGATCTATTTTAAGATCGATCTTTAAGATTCTTTGATCTTCTAACATTCTACATGAAAATAGAAAAAGAGGTCTGAGCACTAGGAACAGATTTCCTTGGGTTCCTTAAGGGGACAGTGAGCTTCTGTTTGTTATTATTATTATTATTTATTCTTATTATTCATTAAAGTAGGACAATAGCAACACTTCTTTAGATGGCTTCAAGGAACAGTCAGGAACATATATTAAAGAATCTATCTCAGTCTTTGGTCCACAGGAGACATTTAACAAATGGCTTCAAAGGACCATGAAATCCATGAAGGTCTCCTAGAATGCTTATTGGATTCTTTTGTTTGTTTGTTTTGTTTTTTGAATCAGGGTCTCTCTATGTAGTTCCAGAACTCACTCTGTAGATCAGGCTGATCTTGAATTCAGAGATCTGCCTGCCTCTACCTCCCAAGTGCTAGGACAGAAGGCACATATCACCAACTGTCTGCTTATGGGATTCTGTAATATTTGTTTTTATCTTCTGCCTCCAACCTTCTAACATGTAGCTCATTCTGTATCAGTCACCATTAATTTCTTTTTTTTTTTTTTTGGTTTTTCGAGACAGGGTTTCTCTGTATAACAGCTCTGGCTGTCCTGGACTCGCTTTGTAGACCAGGCTGGCCTCGAACTCACAGAGATCCGCCTGCCTCTGCCTCCCAAGTGCTGGGATTAAAGGCGTGCGCCACCACCGCCCAGCACCATTAATTTCTTATGGTTTCAATGGGAAATGTTCCCTATAAGCTCATGTGTTTTTGAATGCCTGGTCCCCAGCTGGTGGTTATTTTGGGGGAAGTTTGTAGAATCCTGTGGACATAAGGCTTTGCTGGCAGAGACAGCACTATAGGGTGGTGTTTATGGTTCATAGCCCAGTCTCAATGGGGCCGTCACTCTTTGCTGATTTGATGTAACTATCTGCCTCATGTTTTTGGTGTCATGGACTTGAGATGCTCTTACCACCATGCTTTCCCTGTCAGGGTGGACTGGATCCTTTCAGATTAGGAGCCAAAATAAACTCTCCTTCCACTGTGATACTTCTGTCAGCGACAAGAAGTCACTGATGGCTCTATGGCTTCTGGGAAAGCTGCTGGCAGGTGACTTTCACTACCAACACCTGGCTCATCTTGATCTTGTGGGACCCAAGTACAGAGAAGGTACAGATTCTCTTTAGAGCAGATTCTCATGAAATAGATCTTGGACAACTCCACATGTAATTAGATGTCTGCCTTTCTGATACTGGTTACAATTCTCTGGCTATTTCCACCTAGCTCCAATGCTTCCCACAGGCCAGGAAGACAGTTCTAAAATGCTTATTGGATTCTCTACTCATCTCTAACAATTTTCTGCTTCAGAAGAGTTCATGGTCAGTAAGTTTGAGATTTGTGGGTGCCAGTTCAATACAGTCACACTTCACTGCGATATAACAGATAGATAATAGAATATTATTATCAGTTACCAAATAAGTATGGACTGGACATTGGGAATGAATGTCATACCTTATAGTTTTATAATTGTTCTTATTGTATTTATTGTTATAAGAAGAAGAGCCTTTTATTGGACTAAAAGGGGGAGCTTTTGGGGGGGGAAGATACACCTTAAATTAAAAAAAAAAGCAGATGGGAGGGAGAAGGGGAAGAGGGTGGGACTGGAAGGGGGAGGAGGGAGGGGACTGTGATTGAGATGTAACTTGAAGAGATAAATAAATGTTGAAAAAGAAGAGGGGAGTTTTTGCTGAAGGAAGTACGTAACTAGAGGCAGGCTTTGACAGCTCTTTTCACTTCCCATCTGCTCTTTCCGCTTTGTGTTTGGGATGGAAAATGTGATCTCTTAGCTTCCTGCTACAGCCACCTACTGCCGTGCCTTGCCCATCATTACGGGCTCTCCCTCTGGAAACTTAAGGCAAAATGAACTCTTTCTTCTATAACTTGCTTTTGTTTGTGGTGTTTTAATCATAGCACCAAAAAGTAACTAGTGCAAAAGTCATAGCCTACACACTTATGCTATGTGGTGTGTGTGTCATTGTACAGAACAATACCAATCTAAATGAAACACAAGAAGAAAATAATACAAACAAGAGAGGTAATAGGAGATGGTGAAATGGTTCAGCCAGTAAAAGTACTTGCTGCACAAGCCTGGTAGCCTGGGTCCACTCTCTGGAACCCACTTAAAGGTGGAACCAGAGGACAACAAAGTTGTTTTCTGACACACACACACACACACACACTGTGCCATGTGCCCCTCCTATCATGCACATGCACTAACAATATTCTTTAAAGGTATGAGGTAAAAGTGACATGCAGGAGGCTGCTGCCAGGGTACCACAGCAGAATGCTTTATAGTGAACTTTTTCAGTAGTAAAAGGAACACACTGTAAAATAATGATGAAAATGCTGGCCAATAACAGTCACTGGGTATGGAGTATTGTAGGCAGTACTTGACTGGATATGGTGTATTTTTGTATGACTGGCAGTGGAGATTTGTTCACACCAGTATCACAACATGATAGCAATGTGTTGCATGATGACATTACAATGGCCACAACGGCATGAGGGGCAGGATTTTTAAAAACTCTATTATAATCTTCAGGAGCCATCAGCATGTATGCAGTCTGTGATTGACTGAAATGCTGCTATGCACTACCTGCCTGTACTGTAATTGCTGTACACGCAGAGCCCATATTATATATCATGTATTTTCAAGAGGAGAACTGAGTCAAATGACTGCCCAGAGTCCCTTGACCTCTTTTAATCACTGATGCCAGTGGAATGGAATATCTTTTTTTTTTTTTTAAAGATTTATTTATTATGTATACAGTGTTCTGTCTGCAGGTATATCTGTAGGACAGAAGAGGGCACCAGATTTCATTATGGATGGTTGTGAGCCACCATGTGGTTGCTGGGAATTGAACTCATGACCTCTGGAAGAGCAGCCAGTGCTCTTAACCGCTGAGCCATCTCTCCAGCCCCAAGAATGGAATATCTTGATGCCAGTATAGTTACAGACTTTCCTTCCCAGGCTCATCCTCCATTTGCATATCTCGAGTCTCTTGCAGCCCACTTCTGTGGCAATAGTGCTGGAGACATTGTTTTGACTTACTCTGCTACATTCTTTTTTTTTTTTTTTTCGAGACAGGGTTTCTCTGAATATCTCTGGCTGTCCTGGACTCGCTTTGTAGACCAGGCTGGCCTCGAACTCACAAAGATCCGCCTGCCTCTGCCTCCCAAGTGCTGGGATTAAAGGCGTGCGCCACCACCGCCCGGCACTCTGCTACATTCTTAATTCCTGTCTGTCTTTGATAGACATGAGCTCCCTTTCACCACCTGGTAAAATTGTACTCACACTTCAAGGCCCAACAAAATATCCCCCGTTGTACCCCTTGCTCCACCTACCCCCTCCTCCTCAGTGCACTGTACAGATAGATCCCTTTTATGCTGGCATCTTTACTCGCTTTTCAAAAGCACTGAGAGGAAGCTCTAGAAGGCAGACTATGAGTAACTTGTCTTTCTTCGCCTCCTGCAAGGCCTGCGGAGAATGGGCACTCAAGGATGCAAAATAAATGCTCAGAAGTTGCCACTAGAAAGGAACAGAAGACTTAAATGTTTAAACTGTCTCAGGCTTTACGGACTTAAAGACCTTTTGCTTCTCAGAACATAAATCCTAAGCAGCTGACTGTAAATTCTTTGTGGATTTAAGGACGTCATGTACTTTCTGCTCTACTGGATGCAGAATCTGAGAGAGGGAGAGCCAGTTCAGATGATGAGAGGAGGGGCTCACCTGGGGCCAGCCCTTCTATGCCCAGATCAGTCTTTTGTCCCCCCAGCCCACTGAACCACTCAGGCAATCCCTCAGGGGCTTGCAGGTGACCCATCATAATCCAAATGTCTCTCTTGCCTTGCTGAGCTGGAGCAAACTTCTCCACCGTGCTTCCCAAGGTTCTGCTTACTGTCTGTGGTCCCATTCACCATGATGAGCCATTACTCATGTACTGAAAATGCTACAAGAAAGCAGAAACAACACCACACAAGACCCCCACCCTGAGTCTGCCTTGCAAAAACATCCTGGCAAAAGCAGTTTAATCTTCACATGAAATTATGAAGTCTTCAGACGGCTACATATTTCTTCAAGATAACTGAAGAAACTCTGTGATAATTGGCATCAATATCCAACTTATGTTACCTAACATATTTTAGCATCTACAACTCTCTGCGTGATACATTCTATATGGACAGCTCTATAGTGATTGGTAAATTACAATATGGATGAGCACAAATGCTTCTAGCAAACGGCCTTTGTGAAAATATGTGGTGTTTTACACAGAACCCACATGACTTACACAGGTTGTTGGACTGAGTTGTACAAAGATCTATCTTGGAGGAGAAAATGCTTGCCTTATACGACATGGGTTGACTCTGTCTTCAAACAATGGACTTTTGAGGGGGGAGTCACAAGCATCTTGGACATCTTAAGATATAGTGGCAATGCTGCTTAAAGAGTTAACACATCCCCACAAGAAGTCCTAAACAAATTGAATCTTATTTAATTAGATATTGTATTTGGGTGTGTGGTGGGGGTGGGAGAATAAAACAAAATTCTTTCATTAACTAAACCAAACTCCCTTAAAGGCAACAATATGTTCCTCCCTGTCAGGATGGAATGGAATGAAGTCTGTATTTTAATTGGGGTCAGATGAGGAGCCATTTGGCTTCTGATGCTTTGTTTATCAGCCCTGAGCTTCATGGCTGAACCAGAACGTGAAATATCCCATTGCACACCCGTTCCACTTAAAAGCCCACTTTCTCACATGTTAAATGTTGTAAATGTAGCCCAAGCTAGCTCTGAATTTAGAAATTGAATATTTAAAGATCTCCAGTGACATAATGCTCCTGGATGGCTTCAGGTCACAGATACTGCTTGTTCTATCTGGCAGTGAGACCTCCATAGACAGACCTCCAAACATGATCCAGAAGAGCAGATGGGATTGTTGTCCACTTGCTGGTGCTCAGAGTTAAGGAGGGTGTCCCTCACATACCTCACCTGAAAACTTCTGGGAACAACAGGCACTACTCAGGCTTTTGTGAGGAACAAAGAAATGTCCTGTGTTAGAATTGCCACCTTATCACTTGCACGTTATGTGAGGCTAGGCAAGTCACTGGGCCTTTGTGAGCTTTGGGTACATCCTTCATCCACACAAGAGAAAAACAATCATATATATTCACCTGACGAGGCTGCTGCAAGAATTAAATGATATAGGGTGTGATGGGCAGTTCCTAGCACAGAGTAAACACAATTTCTGAGTTGCTGTTGTTTTGATTATTCAGTCATATTCTCTCATTTATGCTCATAATAATTTACTGAAATTAGGGTAATTAAGTTCCTTTCACAAATGAGGAAATTGTCTCAGGAGAGTAAGTTACTCATTCAGAGTCACACAGCCTGAAACTCACATGGGTAGATCTGAACTCAGGCTTACTTCAAGTCTTCATTAAAAGATATTCTTCCAGGGCAAACAGACTAAACTCAAACTTTAGAACCTGGAGACATTTCAAAACTTCTGCTTCTGTGTGCTTTTTAAAAAGGAAGTCTCTCTCTCTCTCAGCATGCTGGGTTAGTACTCTATCCTTGAGCCTCATCTCCAGCAGGAATTACAAAGGGCATTTTCATATGGTAATCAGGCTTAGGGGAACAAGTGACCAGTGCTTTTGGTCATGAGGCCCTAAACTTCTTTCCAAGAGAAAATTCCAAACAGCCCTTACAGCTTAGAGAAAGATGACCCACGATCTGTGCAGCGTGGGACTCTGGTGTAAGAGACTGCATCTTCACTACCACCACAGACAACAACTCGACATATTAACTGGCTCACTGTGTTTTTATATGCAACATTCTAGATGGAGAGCCATTTGACTTGATTATGTGAGATTTTTACTTTTTCCTCTCAAATGAATTCAAGCAGAAAATATTAATATGGAAAAGTTATTTTTTTGTTTTAAAGTAACTAGTAGGGCAGAGAGAGAGAGAGAGAGAGAGAAAGACGAGAGATTTCCATCTCCATCCTCAAACTTTATTTATTCAGTTCTCCTTAAAACATATTCACTCTGAAAACATCTTTTTATGTTTCAAGTTCTAGGATCAAAATCTATCTAGAGTCTCAGGATTCTTTTTCTTTTTTTTTTTTTAAGATTTATTTATTATGTATACAGTGTTCTGTCTGCAGGTATATCTGCAGGCCAGAAGAGGGCACCAGATTTCATTATGGATGGTTGTGAGCCACCACGTGGTTGCTGGGAATTGAACTCATGACCTCTGGAAGAGCAGCCAGTGCTCTTAACCGCTGAGCCATCTCTCCAGCCCCAGGATTCTTTTTCAAACACACTGGCAATGGGTTAATGATGACATTATGTGACAGCTCCGGAATACCACAGGCAAGGGGAGATGGGACTAATTAAGAAAACACCACCATGGCTACACTTACAAGACCAGAGCCATGTCCCCAAAGCATATGTCAGGGTTCCAAAAGGTAAACAGGGAAAGTAGCAGCAGTCGTGGGAAGAAGCACATTAAAAACAAAACAAAACAAAAAAACCCGAAACTTTCACTTTCAGTGATGATGGTAGGACTGCACTTCCTACACCTGACTGGAAAGACTCAAATGCTAGCATGTTTCTGAAATCATTGTTCACGTACACTTATAGAAAATGCGATCGTTGTAAATGAAATTCATTATTCATGGTTCATAAATTCCAAGCTAGCATCCACAAGGTTCTTTTTTTCTATTTCCCCATCTCCTGAGGAATGCTCTGTTCTGGAAACTCTACCTGAATGAGCTGTTTCTACAAGTTCACAGAAGGTACTTTGATTGGATGGTAATCTCTTTTCTTTACAGTTTTTATGTAATTGTTTCATGATCTTTTGACAAATTAAGAACAGAAAGACAAGTAGACATCTACATGTATGTAATTTGTAATTGTGTAACTCCATTGAGGGAGGAAAAAAACAAACTCTTGTTTTAAAAGTTATTGATTCTCATTCAAAGTGAAGATAGCATGAACATCTAAATAATTATCAAAGAAGCATCAAAGGTAACCAAGAAGGGATTAGGTGAAGTGTGAAGTGTTAATTGTATCTTAAAAAGTAGAAGAGAGCCGGGCAGTGGTGGCGCACGCCTTTAATCCCAGCACTTGGGAGGCAGAGGCAGGCGAATCTTTGTGAGTTCGGGGCCAGCCTGGTCTACAAAACGAGTCCAGGACAGCCAGAGCTGTTAACAGAGAAACCCTGTCTCGAAAAACCAAAAAAAAAAAAGTAGAAGAGAACAGAGGAAAAAGATTGATATACTGATCTTTCAATTATCATCATGTTATTTCTAGCACATTTTTCAAACTTGAGGAAAAAAAGAAACCACCTAGAAGCCAATCTAGAGCAGAGAACCACCAGCCATGTCCTTCGAATGGTTCAGATCTGTACAATTTACTCAAACAGAATAAAATTAAAGCTTACAAAATGCACAACTATGTCACAGCATACCTTCACCGTCTGCAAAGCACAGTGAAGGACCAGAGAATGGGGCTGTTTGTACTTGATTGGCAGGGACATGGGTTCTGAGAGGTTGTTTCCTGGAGGATCCTTGCTGAGATGCATGTAGCACAACCAGAGATCTGAAAACTTGAGATGTCCAACCACCCCTGAACGCACATAAATGGGCTCCAGCTCCTATTGCCAAGCAAAAAGGCAAACCCGAGAGGACTTAACTATATTGAGTAGGACTACCTATAGGAAACACCTGGGTGGGGGCTACGGACACAGGTCAGATGACACATCTGTCTAGGTAGCATTTGAGCTGCAGGCTCGCACAGATCTATCTTCTTTTTTTTTTTTTTTGGTTTTTCGAGACAGGGTTTCTCTGTGTAACAGCCCTGGCTGTCCTGGACTTGCTTTGTAGACCAGGCTGGCCTCGAACTCGTAAAGATCTGCCTGCCTCTGCCTCCCAAGTGCTGGGATTAAAGGCGTGCGCCACCACGCCCGGCCAGATCTATCTTCTAAACTGCCACTAGATTCCTCACATGTAAAGTGGGACAGAGATCTTGGAAAGGGCAGCTGGGAGGAGGGTTTGGTCATGAAGGAGTATCTTCTGATATGTCACTTCTGGTGGCATGTAAGGGATGCTCCTTTACTGCTCTTGAGTGACAGCTACAAACATCTGCAAAGGTTCTCATCAAGCTGCTACAAGGTCCCTTCAGCCTTGCAAATGCAGTTGTGGCTGCTCCAGTTGTAGACTGCTGCCTCCCTTGGATGATTCCTGCATCTCGGGGCATCTCTCACATTCCACTCTTCTGGGTCAGCAGAGTTTCTCCTTCAAAGGCTCAGCCTTAGAGTCCAGAATTGTCCTTCTTTCCATACTTCTCTGACAGCCCTAGAAACCTGTGCTGGCCCAGGTACCTCACCTACCTCCCTGCCATGTTACCCTGGTTCTGGAAGACACCCATTTTATTTTTCCTTTGTTTCTCTTACTTTTTGAGAGCTCCTCAGAGTCAAGAGGTGACATCCTATCAATTCTGGTCTGCTAGCATTAGTACTGATGGGTGCCCAGGCCAGCAGAGCATGTCTTACTGGTCACAATTGTGTACACATTATATCCACAGAAACTAAACCAGCAGAAGGAAATAGGGGACAGCCAGAGTGTGAGGTCAAATGGACAGAGGACTGAGTTCTACCAAAGAATGGGGGGGGGGGCTGCTATATGGCACTGTCTCTGCAATTGAGAAGAATGCCATTTTCATGAGCAAGAGCCACATAGGATGGGTACAGTAAGAACTGTCATTCCTGTTTAAAGGAGGGACAGTGAAGTTTCAGGGAAAGAAAGCCAACTGTATAACAGCTCACAACAAAAGTGGGCCAAGGAGAGGAAACCCCAGCCTTCTGAACCTCATACCCAGAGCCTTCCTACCTTTGATTCCACTCTGCACAAACAGAAATAACACAGCTTCATTGCTGCCAGGATCAGAGTGCGAGGGTGGAAGCGGATAAAGATTCCCACTAAGTAAGATGAGATCCCTCATAATAGGCATTTTTGGAGGTGGGACATGTTGCTTCAGAGGAGTAAGCTCCTTGGCACTAGGGTCTTACAAGATGCTGGAGAGCTTCAGGGAGGTGTCATGAGGAAGAATCAAGAGCATCCTTGTAGGCTTGAGAACCTCAAATGGAAATGCTCTTTAGGACATGGTCATCTCAGAATAGGCTAGAAATGAGGCTGTGCAAAGGCCTACTTCCTGACTGTGAAAGCACTACTCACCATGCCAGGCTCCCTTCGACCCTACATCCTCCACACCATCACAAAGCCTTCCCAGAGACCTTCTCAGTGTGGACCCCACTACTGTGTAGGGGGCTCTCTAGTTAAGAGACCAGGCAGCTAAGGCAGTAACATTGGGGTTCATCCTCTTATGACCTTGGAAGGGACTGGGAAGGGGCCTGGAAGGGTCCTTGGGAAACTACATCATTATGCCAAGATTGAGTTACCTCCATCCCATGCTAAAGAGGGTGAAGTGCTCTGCAATGCTGACTGTAGGGGGATGAAGCCAGCAGCCAGTAGACAACTCTCGCAGCAGAACAAGAATCACCGAACAACAGTCACCTTCAAGACATGCCTGGTTCTAGTGGTGGCCTGTGTACTCATGAGCCTGAATACTGAAGTCAACTCAAGTGCCCAATTCTTGGTTTCTTCTATTGAGAAACATGGCTGATGTTAATATTTGTGCATGCCCAATTACAGTCTGCTGTGAGTGCTACACCTGCCTTTGTGAGCCCTGGGACACCCAGTCCACATCAGCTTGCAGTAGAGTGAGGCTGGAATGGGGATGGCAGAGCAGAGGACTGCAGCCTAGCCTGGTCGGGGGTGGGGGCTTAGGGCTTGGATCCACTGTCTCCTGGCTCCCCAAACAAAGCCCAGGAGTTATCAAGGCCTGGTGACTTGAGGTCTCTACTTTGCTTGTATGTGGAAGCAGTGTGCGGTCAATCACGCGGGAAACCAGAATCAGAGAGAAAAGCGACAAAGGGAGAGAGGGAGAAGAATATAGCGGATCCAGTAGGTCAAAGTGTTCCTCGAAAATAAAAGCTCCAAACAAGAAGCAGCAGAATGGCAAAAAGGCAAACAGACGATCAAAAGCAAGAGAACAAAATGCAGGCCAGGAAGTCAGTGCCAGAGAATTGATTAGTCAAACATATGAATCTCTCATGCTGAAGCAGAAATATCACAGCCTGGCGCCTCACTGTGGAGCCCTCTCCTCATAATGGGAGACATGAAGAGGCCAGGGAATAAAGCAACTTTCATTTTTCCTCCATGAACGCAGAGGGCCAGGCCCCATGAGGACCTCGCCTTGTGCTGGCTTCGAGGGGAAGCATGGCCCCTAGCCACGGGGGTGGGGTGTGAGTGAATGGGCTGGCACTTGGCTCACTTCACTTGAAAGCTCAGAAGCTGCCGATCTCAGGCAAGAACAGCATCCTGGGACTAGGATTCAAATGAGGAAAGGTGAGTGTCCTTCTCGGCATCGTGGGGACTCAAGTTCCTTGTGTCTTTTCAATGCTCCTTCCTTGCTTCATGGCAACTGGCTAGTCTGGCAGTCAGCAGTGTGGGAGCATCCAGACCTCCCTCAATAGAGCTGGAACCTGATGCTTAGCAGAAATGCCTAATAGCATTGTATGGGGTGGCTTGAAAGCCAGGCACATGCTTGTTGGCAAGAGTCAGAGCTAGGACTTCTGAAACAGCAGAGAAGGCATGCTGCCATATTTTGAAACATACTAGGTCTCCTGGACACGAGACATGAGTTTCCTAACTAATTTCTTTGCGTTACAGTATGCTGTTGGAAGTGGCTCATCCTAAGTCATTAGGACTGAAATGCTGCCTGAGACTTGCTTGTCTTGGTGTCTGGGAGGCAAGGTGAGCTCTTCTGCTGACTTCACTCTCATTGTAACCATCTCTCCCTCTCCACAGGGAGAGGGGCTTGGGCTGCAGAGTCAAGAATTCAACTTGGAAGCTCAAACCCACCACCAGCTCACTGTGATCAAGGTCCACTTCTATGTTCCCTGTTACTAGGAAATTCAGGTAGAAAACACATTGCTAAAGGTGGGCACTAACAGGCATGTGAGATAAGAGAGAGTGGAGGCAGCTAGAGGACTCTCAACAGATTGTGATGTTATACTGGAATCTTCTCAGGCAAGATTTCTACCTCTTCCTCTGGTTGCTAAGGAGGGCAATGAGGGCTTATGAGCTGAGGGCAGCAGAGGTGGAAAGCCTCTGGATTTTATCTATCTTGTTTCTTTTACTGTTGGAGGAAAAGAACCAAAGGGTGGGGCAACTTATTTCCAATGCTTTGGAAGCAGTGCTTTGGGTTGGTGCTGGTCTTAGCTGGTACCAAAGTCAATATAATGAGCCCTACCCTGGGCCCAGGTAGGAGCTAGCGGGCTGCCTCACACACAGGATGTCCAAGTCAGTACATCTAGGTTCACTGTGTCTAGAAGGCAGTTTATACTAATCTATGGTGTCCATTTGACATACATCTTAGGTGAGAACACAAATCTTCCATCTACAGTGCAGTCTTGCCCAATATCTGCCTCCAGAGGTGCTGGTTACCAGGTTAGTTCCAGAAGAAACGTTTAAAAGCAGAATTCCTATCTCTAGCCCTATAGCTATTGGAAAAGTTAGGCTATGTAAGCTGAGGGCTTGGTTCTCTCTCTCTTTCTCTCTCTGTGTGTGTGTGTGTGTGTGTGTGTGTGTGTGTGTGTGTGTGTGTATGTGAGTGCATACGTGGGAAATCACGGCAGCTTATATTTTGGGCCTGTGGCAGGCTACACATAGGGTACTTGATGGCTCTGACTACTGAAGGCCTGGTACCAGCAATCCCAAGGAGCAGCAAGAACAGCACACATGGCTCAGACCTGGCTTGTGAATAGCACTCTTCTGGAAAAGGAACCCTGCCTCCAGGTCTTGGGCTGAAGGATACATGCAAACCTGAGGCATCTGGGTTGCTGGAACAGTTATGAGTCAGCAGTTTTATCATCCAGCTTGTAGAACACTAGATAAGACAGCTGGCTTGGACTCTTCAAAAATGCCAATGTTAAAAAAGACCAAGATACAATAAAACAGAAGGCTGGCTCCAGGCTAAAGGAAACTAAGATACCATAAGCAAACATAATGTGTAATCCTTTCTAAGTTTATTTATTGTCTACTATCTATCTATCTATCTATCTATCTATCTATCTATCTATCTATCTA
>CAJQZJ010031887.1:1433954-1476598 GCA_907164525.1 Lophiomys imhausi | reverse complement strand
CTATCTATCTATCTATCTATCTATCTATCTATCTATCTATCTATCTATCTACCAACCTGTTTTTGAGACATACTATGTATATCTGGCTGTCCTGGAAATCACTATGTAGACTAGGATGGTCTCAAACTCACAAAAATCCACCTGCCTCTGTCTTCCAAGTGCTAGGATTACGGGTGTGTACCACCATGCCTGGCTTGAGCCCATATATATATAAAATTTGGGCTCAAGCTCTTTAGAACATATACATATATGTTCTAAAGAGGTTTGTTATGAAAGATATTTTGGAGGCATTTTAGAGAACTGAATATAGATTGTACATTATTTACTTACACCAGACAATATTCTATCAACAAAATATTTTCTGAGAGTGAAAATAGCCTTATCATTGTAGCAGAGAGAGTGTGTGCCCTGATTCTTAGGTGACTGGAATGTCGAGGAGTGAGGTGTCATGATTCTTGTAAGATGAAGTCAACTGGTTAAAAAACTGAAAGAAAACAAAAGGCGTAGAATCTACATATTTAGGAAGACAATGTAAAAATTAGTTATCAAGGATCGCAAATGAAGAATAAATAGGTATTCAATGTATATTGTTTTCAACTCTCCAGTAGCTATAAATTTTTAAATAAAAAGAAAAATAAAAATGTTAAAGTTTTATTTATTTATTTTTTTTGTTTTTTGTTTTTTTTTTTTTTTTGGTTTTTCGAGACAGGGTTTCTCTGAATATCTCTGGCTGTCCTGGACTCGCTTTGTAGACCAGGCTGGCCTCGAACTCACAAAGATCTGCCTGCCTCTGCCTCCCAAGTGCTGGGATTAAAGGCGTGCGCCACCACTGCCCAGCTAAAAGTTTTATTTTTTAAGAGCTACTTACTATAGTTTATGAATAAAATATCTGGAACTGTATTAATGTCTGGAACTTTTGTATATGAGGAAAAATGTTTGAGTCTAGCAAAAGTATATTTGCTACACATACTTGTAAGAAAAAAGTTAATGTGGAAAGTATATGAAAAACTTGACTAAATAAAAATTTAAAACAGTAGGAAGCAAAACAGAAAAAATCAAGAGGACAGTGGATCAGTGGACACAGGGCAATATTCATGGTAGAAAAACAGATACTTGCCTAAAAAGTATGAGAAAAAGTTGAATAAAAATAACTTTAAAAAGGAAAGTTAAGCCGGGCAGTGGTGGCGCACGCCTTTAATCCCAGCACTTGGGAGGCAGAGGCAGGCGGATCTTTGCGAGTTCGAGGACAGCCTGGTCTACAAAGTGAGTCCAGGACAGCCAGGGCTACACAGAGAAACCCTGTCTCGAAAAACCAAAAAAAAAAAAAAAAAAAAAAAGGAAAGTTAAAACAAAATTATTCAGTTTGGCATGTGTACATGTGAAAAAGGAAACAGCAAAAGGAAATTTGAAGTTTATATCAGGAGGGACAGGTGACCAAATTCAACAAATGAATCATACAAAGTCACCATTGGTAACTGATTATGGATAATGTCTAGGGTATAAGAAAAATATGCATGATTAAGATTCCATGAAAGAAGAAAAATATTGTATTGATAATGTAAGTTTAATTACATAAGAAGGCATAAAATGATTTGCAAAGAAATATGCTAACCCTAATTCAGATTGCCTGGGGTGGGGTTGGCCATTGAGTGATCTTTTCCCTACTTAGCTTTTCTGTCTTTCACAGATGTTTTACAATGAAAATATATTACTTTTATCATCAGACTAAAACCAACAAAACACATTGTTATTTTTAGATACTGTCTCAACTTGGCCTTTTGTCCTGGTATACATTCTTATGATTGCTCCTGTCATTATGACAAGAAGTGAAACTTCACAAGTGACTGGGTAGTCCTGAGTGGCATTAGGGATTCACTTACGTGGGATGGGTTTTAACTAGCACAAAGGACCCTGTAAGTAGGAACATTCAAAGGCAATTAGTTGGTAACAATATTATAAATAGAAAAGGAGCCAAATAAATGCTTCCTGGATATCATTAATTTAGTTGTAAAATAGATTCAGAGTTACTCTGATAACCCCACATAAAGAAGGCACTCATTATAAGGACAGCCATGTGTTAAACAAGAAAATGTAGACACAGAGATGGCTCTGCTGTACATAACCAAGATATTCCCACGGAGACAGCAGTTCTCAAAATATCACCCGCAAAAACAAAAGCTGCAGCTAGGAAAGCAACCTGGGCACAATGCTAACTAAGTTGATCCTGCTTACTCATGCTCAGAATCCAGCTCCTCTCTGAATCTGGCTCTGCTCACACCCCAGTGCAGGCCCCTTCTGAAAAAAATCAGCTGTGATGATGCTTCACAAGAACAATGAGTGCCTGGGACCCACAGAGAATACAGAGGAGCGGCCATGGCAATGCCCTGAGGACCTCCTCTTCAAAGAAGCCTGCTGACTGACTTTTGAGAACAGAACACGCCTGTCTGTTGCCTTCACTCCTGGGGGACCTGGGATCACCTTACCCAACACTCAACCTGTCTCTATCAGGGTCCTTGTTTTGCTCATACACCTCCCAGCCTCCCCTTCAAGGACAAATGCTCCAGACTCATCTCCCAGGCAGGTTCCAGTGGTCTCATCTCTGAGACCTCAGAGATCACTGCCAGTGACTGACTGCCTAGGGCATGGTCATGTGACTCAAAAGCAGTCAGTGACACAGGAGATACCACCAGGGAGAGCTGTTAGGAAGACAACAAGGTCATGCTGCCACTGGAAACAGTGAGGCTGTGAAGCCTGTGACATAGCCTCCTTGTGTCCTGGTAGTGTGGTTGACAGGGTAGGCCAGGAGACCAGGGGACAGAATGGGGCTCTTGATGTCACCAGCAAGGTATTGACTAGTCAAGAATTGATTTGATGACCACCAGTCTTGCTGTGTCAAGACTGCTCACAGTACTGCAGCATAAACTTCCCTACATTACTCTTTCCCTCTGCCATTCAATAAAAGTAGTCTGAATCAATGACTCAGAGTGGTTAATGTAGACTATTAAGAATTGAAATAACAACCTTGCTGTTAGTGTTCTCGTTTCGATGAGAACAGGCCACAATTTGTTCACCTTTCTACCCTTTATTACACAATGTACATTAAAATAAAAAGAAAATAAGAGAAAGAAAAAAATCCAACTGTGACTCTCTCACCCTGGTGCAGGCCGAGCCTCCCCTTCCCACTGGGACAGCCAACAAAGATACAGGCCCTGTGGCCTACATGCCACTCTGGGCTTTGGGAAAAGTGCATTGGAGGGTCAAAATAATGTTACAAATATCCCACGAAGGGGAAGAAAGTGCTTACACTGGCTCCCACGCTTTCTGGAATACTGACAGGCAGGTTTTTCAATGCATATGGAATAGTCACTTTCAAGTAAACCCATGGAAGACAGCCTTGTGATGAAAGGGCTTTAGAGTCTAACTTGGCTCTCAACCCTGGCTCTGAGAACCATACTATAATCATTGTGGGCTGGAATAAAAACCTAGTTTAAAAAAGGATCAAGAGAGGGCCTAACGGTACACTGGTGCTTAAATTTCCCTCCAAAAACTCCTTGGCTGGGTGTGATGGTGAAGGGAATAAAAATTATTAAAAGACCCCCTAAATCGGCAGTAGAACCAGGCCAGCCGCCAGGTGATTCCCGGAACTTAGCTGACCATAAACAGGTTAAAACCAAGAATGAAGGTCAATTGGGCCCCCAGGGCTTCAGGAACTGGCTGACCACAAAGTAGATAACAAAACAAGATTAGATTCATTCCTGAGACAAACAGATGTAAGATATTTCCCGCTGGTTAACTAATGGGCTGGGCTGGTACATTCCAGCTGTATTTCCCCTCCCCCTTAGGTTGTGGTAAACGATGGGCTGGGCTGGTACTTCCCACCTGTAATTTCCCCCACCCCCTTAATCTGTGGTGCTCCCCCATAAAATGTTGGACTCTCCCCCAAATCATGGTCGTGACTCCTAGCCCTGCGTGGGATATGAGTGGCGTCCCTCAGTGCACTGAGCCCCCCCCCCTTTCCCCCTTTTTCCCCCAAAATAAACCTCTTGCGATTGCATCAAGATGGTCTCTTGCGAGTTTTGGGGCGGCCGTGATATCCTGAGTGTCGGGTGAGGAACTTCCCTCCCCCGGGTCTTTCAATGGTACCTACTTGGGGAACTGAGGCAAGGGAATCACAGTTTGAGGTCAGCCTGGACTATAATAGTGAGACCTCGTCTCAAACAAAAACAAAAGAAGTAAACAGAAACAAGAAATGTTCCTTTGTAGCACCCAAGCTCAGCCTCTTTCCTGGGAGACAGTGTGTCAGTAGAAAGGGCACAGGCTTAGGGTGAGTCAGGCCAGTGGCCCAGCTCAGCTGTATATGCACAGGCCACAAAGGATGACACTAAATAACTGCATTTGAATTTCCTCACGGTAACAGTTCCTAACTACTGGCTCCCTTATCTTCACCTCATGAACAATGCACTGGTGGGCTAAATGACACATGGGAAACACCCGGCTCAGTGCCTAGCACACAGGAAGGCACCAAAACCATCGGTGCCCCCTCCCCCCAAGCTGGATCTCTCCAGGCTTGCTGAAGTAAAGGCAGAAGTTCTTACTGTATAATACACAGGGGCTTCATGGCAGGAGGCCACAGCAATGGTACAGCTGGATTTATAAAGATGACTAAATTATCCAACAATGGCAAATACATATAATAAACCTATCCCATGAGTGTTTTATTTGGTTTCAAGACCCTGCTGAGCTCACATCCTGCTACCCCCTTAAACCTGGGAGTCTGCATGGCTTCTCACACAGGGAAAATTGGTGGTGCCCTCTTTCCCACCTAGACTTCCTTCTTGTGCCCTCTGCCCAAGGATGGCAATGTCGCAAGGGCAAGGGAGCTGCACAATGCCCAGAGATCCATGAAAATACGCATGAGAAAGAGGGAGCGCTGTGTGGTGTGTCGTGTGGGCAGGCCTGGTGCATGAGAGCAATTAGAGCCAGTTTGCAGCAACTCAGTGCTGCTCTATTCAATTGCTTAAAGAATTGCCATGGCAACAGCAGCCACACATAGTAAAGTGGCAGCAAGATGGAGCAAACACTTGAAAAAGACTCTCTCATTAACCCTCCTCCCTTCCCCAAAATGAATAAAGGGCCATTTTTACTTCTCTGAAATGGCCTTCCAATCAATGTCCACACTTCACACCAAAGTGGGTGACCAATGCTCATCTTCATTTTTGTCTTCTTACTTTTATTTTATTTTATTTTGGGGTATTAATGATGATAACAGCAGAATGACTACCTTTTAATGAGCTCCTACTATGTCCTGGGCCTGGGCTGGTGAAAATATCATTTAATGATTCCGTCAGCTGGCATGTACTGAGTGTACCCTGTATCTGCTCTAGGGACACTCAAAATCCTGGACACCATTCCTGAAGGCTAGAGAGATGGAGCCACAGCAAACCTGCCTGAGAGGGGCAGTTTTGGAGCCCAGCCTTAACTGAGCATTCCAGTAAGCCAACTATGTGCTAGTGACACAGATGCCTAGGAGGTTCTTTCCCTCAGAAAGTTCACTGTCTAGTGGAGGAGATCACTGAGGTGGTGAGGAGGAAGGGCCCACCATCTAGAGAGTACTGCTTGCCACTGGCTCATGGCTAACCTGCTGGTGCTGTAGCCATGCAAGTGACAGCACAGAGGTGAATGTTTAGAGGCAGGCCCAGCACAAAGCCCCTGTGCTCTGTGGGGCATGTTACACTCCCCCTGTCAGGGTACTTATTCATGGGTAGACGAAGATGTGGACTCAAGGCCAAACAACTGTGACTTGCAGCCCTACAGCCAAAAAGTGACAGAGATAGAGACTTGAACCCAAGTCACCCTGGTTAAAATACCTGTAGTGTTTACTATGCTGTAGCTTGAAGTTTAGGCACATAGCTTGTTCCAGAACAGGACAGTTGAAGCTGAGAGCCCCTTTGTAATCATAAAGTTAGCCACAAAAAGGACCAATGAAAACTAGAATGACTGTTGCTGAAGAGCTCTGAGCAAAGGACTCTGCTCCCCTCTAGTAGATCAGGAAACTTGATCCCTAGGGAATGGCTGGAATGTATTCATCTGGAAGCAATTCAGTGTGTGAGCTAGGTGCAAGGCCATGCAGGTGTGCTCCACAGAACTGACATCACTGTGAACAGTGACTTATCTCTCAGGCTAGAAGTTTGAGTTCTTCTGAGGTGACCACAGTAAAGTCATGAGACTCCATGAATGAGGGAAACTCTAGCACCCAGCTTTTCATGCTTGAGGAAGCAGCAAAATAAAGGTGTTGACCAGAAGATGTAGTGAGGGGAAAAACAAAAAACAAAAAAAACAACAACAAAAAAAAAAAAACAGAAAAACCCAGGATCCAGTGGCATCATGAGGATGGAATCATGTAGTTACAAAGAGTTGCCTTGGCATTGAGTGACTGCTCTCTCTCTCTCTCTAGGTTTTTCAAGACAGAGTTTCTCTGTGTATCTCTGGCTGTCCTGGACTCACTTTGTAGAGCAGGCTGGCCTTGAACTCACAGAGATTCGTCTGCCTCTGCCTCCCGAGTGCTGGGATTAAAGGTGTGCGCCACCATGCCTGGTGCTGACTGTTCTCTTAACAACTACCCTCAGGAACATTGATCCTTCTTGATACCTGTCTGAAGAAAGATGTTCATGCCAAGCTTGTCATGGGCCTCTGAGATAGCTGCACATAGTAGGCATTCAAAAAATATTATCTGGATAAATGGAAAAACACCTCAAAAATATGCTTGAAACACAAGGAAAGGAACCCAAATCTGCTTTCAGTTTTGCCTGTGGGCTTGATGGCCTGGAGTGCTATGGGGATAAAGCCTGTGTGCATCTAGAAAGAAAGACTGAAGGTCAAATGCCATTGCAGGTCCACAACAAACATAAACAAGGAGAGGGACTGAGTTGTAAGGCAATACGTAGTGGAAAATACAGTTAGATGTGCCCTGTCTTCAAATGTTTGGAGGCCACCAATCACACATTAACAACATGCCACTTGACAGACCAAACACATTAAGTACAGAGTTTTCAATGCTTCACCCATGGGTGAATAGTCAGCCTTCTGATAGAGGAATGGATGGACCCTCTGTACTGCTTCTACAAGAAACACTTCAGACTGATGGAGGGTAACAGGAGTAGCTCTGATGGTTGTGGACACCTGCTGTGGAAACTGAGGAACACAACCAAATGTATGCCTCTAATTTAGCTACCTTGCAAGAGAAAGCTGGTGATTTCAGCCTAAAGTTTCCCACAGAGAATTACCCTGTAAATGGAACTGGGAAAAGGATAGGCAACCAACAGTTTCATAGAGCTCATATTACTTGGCCTCTCATAGACAATGGCTTACAGAGAAGAAAGGTTACTTCCTTGTCTCATAGATAATAAATTTGATGCTCAGAAGGAGTGTGTGTGTGACTAGGTCACACTTTCCTGAGCAGCACAGCCAGGATTTGAAGCTAGGCAAGCCTTCCACCTACCCATGTGTACCTCTCAGAGTTGTGGCAAGGGTACTTAGGCAGTGGGGCAACATTCAGAAAGAGATCTGTGTTGGTGTGTAGTGTTTACTGCTAGGGAGAATTTGTTTGCACCATGGCAGAAGTCCAGGTGGCCTCTGGAGAGCATCTGTGAAAGCCATACCACCATAAAAAATGCCACAAGAGGACACACCATCAGAGCTGCAATCACCAATTTATGTGAATAGGTGGGAGATAAATATCAGAAGCCAAGGCATCTTCAGCAGGACCCCTCTCTAACTCATCTTCAATTCTTTTTTTTTTTTAAAGATTTATTTTATTTATTTTATGCATATGTGTGCTCTATCTGCATGTACACCTGCATTCCAGAAGAGGGCACCAGATCACATTGTGGATGGTTGTGAGCCACCATGTGGTTGCTGGAAATTGAGCTCAGGACCTTTGGAAGAGCACTAGGCAGTGCTCTTAACCGCTGAGCCATCTCTCCAGCCCCCTCATCTTCAATTCTTACCAATTCAATGAACAATAACCACAGGAGCCACAGGGCAAAAGGATTTGAGAACATGTGTCAAACGCAGGCTAAAATAAGACAGGCTGGACAGCACATCCTTCCCCTCAACAGAGAGAATCTCAGGATTAGGCCAAAGAAGACTGTAAGTGGGGGGCTGGAGAGATGGCTCAGCGGTTAACAGCACTGCCTAGTGCTCTTCCAAAGATTCTCAGTTCAATTCCCAGCAACCACATGGTGGCTCACAACCATCCACAATGTGATCTGGTGCCCTCTTCTGGAATGCAGGTGTACATGCAGATAGAGCACACATGTGCATAAAATAAATAAAATAAATCTTTAAAAAAAAAAAAAGAAGACTGTAAGTCTTCTAGGCTCACCCTGGTGGTGTCACTACCATTCTTTGACCCTTGCCCCTCTCTGCCCCAACCATTATCCAAGACACATATGGACACCCCTCCCTACCTGGATATCATAGGGAAAAACGGAAGCTATCTGATTGGAATTCCCTCCTGTGCCCTGCCTAGTAGGCCATCCCTGTTGGCCTCCTTTGCCACTGATATCTTTTTAATCTTTAACTTGTGTGTGTGTGTGTGTGTGTGTGTGTGTGTGTGTGTATGTATGTATGTATGTGTATCTGTCTGCATGCACGCACACACATGTGTACATCTGTATAGACTCATGTGGAAGCCAGAAGACAACCTGGAGGGTTGGTTCTCAGGTACTTTCTACTTTTTTGCTTGAGAGTTGGAACCTTTCTGTGTAGGCCAGGCTAGCTGGCTCCTGAGTTCCCAAGGACTCCTTTCTCTCTACCTCCCTCCCTCTTCTTCCTTCTTTCCTCCCTCCCTCTCCCTCCCTTTCTCTCTTCCTCCCTCCCTCCCTTCCACCCCACCCCCCACCTCACCATAACTAGGATTTTTTGTGTGTGCCACACCGTACCCCGCTTTTTAAAAAGTATTTATTATTTATTTTTATTTTATGCACAGATGAATCAATGTGTTCTGCCTGCATGTATGTCTGTGTGAGGGTGTCAGATCCACTGAAACTAGAATTACAGTCAGCTATGAGCTGCCATGTGACACTGGGAATTGAGTCCACATCCTTAGAACAAACAGCCAGGGCTCTTAACCACTGAACTATCTTTCCAGCCTCTATACCCAGGTTTTTATGTGGGTTCTGGGGATATGAACTCCAGTCCTCATGGCTTGTAAGGCAGTGATTTACTGACTAAGCCACCTTTCCAGTCCTAGTTGTTTCTTTCTTTTTTCTTTTCTTTTCTTTTTTGAGATAGGGTTTCTCTGGGTAGCCCTGGCTGTCCTGGACTTGCTCTGTAGACCAGACTGGCCTTAAACTCACAGAAATCTACCTGCCACTGCCTCCCGAGTGCTGGGATTAAAGGCGTGCACCACCATGCCCAACAATTACAGACAGCTGTGAACTGCCATGTGGGTGCTGGTGCTGGGATTTTGAACTCAGGTCCTTTGGGAGAACAGACAGTGCTCTTAACTGCTGAACCATCTCTCCAGCACCCCCCCCACCCCGGGTTGTTTCTTAAATATTCTCAGCCACAGGCTGAGGTGTTCTCCTGGTTTTCTTTTTGCTTCTTTAGATGTAGCTTGCTGGCTGTCTTGTCAATTCCTCTTTGCTAGTTCTCTGTGTGGTTTTCCTTCTTGCTATATGCACTCTGTCTGGTTGGTTAATATCCAGATGTTAGACACCTCTTAAATCTAACCCCTCCACATAGACACACACTCAGAGTTTTCAAAGTGAAAGCTCTTGGTTACCAACTGATGAGTCACATTCAACATGAGTAAAGTTGATGTCTTTCCCTGCAAGGTGGCTCTTCCTCCTTCCCCTACCCAGACACTGTGGCTGGCCTTGCTCTGTTTTTCTCACTTCTTCACTATTACCACCCCTTGACTCTGTAGCTGGCATGCCCCTCTTGTGTAATTCTAAGGCTACCACCCATCCTTCAGGTTGCCATGAGTATTGAAGGAGAAGACGTGTGAGAGTACCCTCCACTCTGCCCAGTACATAATAGGTATAGAAAATGCTTCAAAATTAGGTAAAAACATCTACTTATTCAGAAGGAGCGTTCTGAGGAGCATGAGCACAGTGCTGGCTGACAGGACACATGCCTGTATTCCACCTGCGATGATGAAAGGGAGTGGAAGGCGGGAGTCACGAATTTGGTATCAAAGCCATTCCCTGCAAAGGAGAGGATTCCGCCGAAGACTTTAAATTAGGGAACTAAGTTTCCTGTGTTATTCTCATTATGTTCCTAACAAAGCGCCAAGATGACTGGATCATTCTTTTCTTGGGCAGTCTCTCTAGTTCACTGTTTTTCAGGAAAACCAATATTGTTTATTTTCCTCAGGCTGCTTGACAGAAATAGATAAAAAAGAAATAGCTGCCATACATTTATGGATGAAACAACAACAACAAAATTTTCCTACGGGCTCCCACGCAACCAGAACTCCTAGAACTTAGAAGTGATCCTCAACTACTCCCTGACTCTGCCCCTGTCACTCCACTCCCAAATTTTCTTCCCTGATGGATTCTGCCTCTTTGTAACTACTGGGACAGGGTCTTGCTGTGTAGTCCAGGCTGACCTGAACTCAGTGTCTCCCTTTCCAAGTGTTTGCAGGAGTCACAGGCATACACCACCATATGGGCAAGGCCTCTGTCTTTCCAGCCTATCTTCAGTCTGGTCTCTCTGCTTCACTTCCATCTTGTCATTGATTCTTCCCAGGGCTGCTGAATAGTTTTTCTTGTTGGCCTCCGCCTTGGACTTATCTCATTGCAGAGAGCTTTCATGACATTCTCAGGATAAGAATGTTCTCTGATTTAACTCCTAAAGTGGCTCTAAGCTTTCTGTATGGCATGGGAGGAAGTCTTGCTATCTTTCAGAAACATGATTTGCACAGTCCACTACAACATCTTGCACTGATAAAAGGGACCTTTCACTGTTCAGAAGACTCCTTTTTGAGACTCATTTCAACTGACGAATTTCTCCTCTGGGAAGCTGCCCTTGACGTAGCCACACTAAACGAATCTTGTCTTCCTCTGCACTAGTCTCTTAGCCAGAAATTCCATGGCAGTCTCTCTAACACCGCACTGCAACTGTATTCGTGTTTGCTTTCCTTTTGAGCCCATGCACTGTACTGTCAAATAATAGATGGTCAGTACTTCCAAGACAATAATGATACAGCAACGTGTATGTCACCCTCACTTTGGCTCTAATGGCCTCTCTCTATATATTACTGAACTCCTGGAGACAAATTCTATATATGCTATTTAGGACTAAAAGGGACACTTTACACAGCAGTAGTCTGTGAGCTTGGACTCTTCTCCCCCTCCAACTACAGTGCTCATTGAGAAGTGGCACTATAAGGTGCTTAACAGATGTTGAAGAATAACAATGGACTTCTTATATTTACAGAATTAAACATTTCATAACTTCTTGCTGAAAAATTCAAAGTTTAGCAACATCTGCCTGATAAAACTAAACCAAAATTCTGCTAGTTCAAAGAGACAGTGGCACACAAACAAATTTTGGTAAACAGTCCACTTATCCAAATGAATGGGAAAGATCAATATATTATATACAACAAAAAAAGAAAAAGAAAGTAAAGTCCTCTTTCTTAGAAACAACGAATGAAAATGGCCAGATACAGTTCCTGACACTTCTCAGGTCTCCTAGCACGTGGCATCTTCAGTCTGGGACAGAAGTCACATTCATCCACACCATTACATCCACCCGAATGACAGGAGAGAGCTGTGGTCTGAAGCAACTTCATTGTTCTAGGGTTTTAGTTTTTGGGTTAGACTCATATGAGTTCACAAGAGTCAGATCCCAAGACATGAGTAAGCAGGCATGGATTCAAATTCAGATTATTCTTCTTACTAACTTTTAACTAGAGCCATCACACATCTGCCATGGCACAAACGTGCACTTGCACTCTCCATTGTGTAAAATTTTTAAAAAGATAGAAGTTAGAAACATGAAGGACAAATTGGAAAATGCCCACATGTTTATGTAGGAGTTTCTAGGATCAGAAGACCCACCCACAACCACCATCACACACACAAAAACACAATAGGGGTAGAGTTACAGTTAGTATTTGAGGAACAAAATGCCTGAATATTCCAGAATTTAAAAGTCATAAGCACCAAGACTGAAAAGACATTAAATACCATGGGAGATAAAAATGCTTTCATGTATTATAGTAAAACTATAGAAATCAAGTAAGAAAGAAAATCTTAGAGAAAAGGTGATTTTCAAAAATAAAATGACAAATAGATTGATAACAGTCTGTTCATCAATGAAATCATGAAACAAAATAAGCCTTTAAAGTATAAAAGAAAAGCAATATATAATTTTATACCCAGATAAACTATCCTCTAAGCATAAGAGTTTCAGACAAAGGAAGACCAAAAGAATTTGTAGATCTTTCAGAAAGGAATAGTAGTAATTAAACAAGAAAAGGAAAAAAGCCCACAAGGACATAATAAGAGGTTGATCAATTACAAAATAACTGATGAACTGCTGTTAGTATTATGTTGTTCTTAAGTGAAATTAAAGTTGCAGTAACAGTTAAGATTAGTATATAAGGGTACCCAATGAATATAATATGCTAAAGTCTTTGCATTATTCAACAAGACACTAAACTTTAAAACAGTTAATTTATATGATTTTCATGCATGTGATTTTTTTTTAGTAGTCTGTGATATTCCATTCTAAAAAAAAAAATACACTCTCCTAAAAAGTTTTTTATTAGGCCAAAATGTGTCTTTCCCCATTTTATAGACGTAGTGTACTATAACACTTACAAATAGCTTGCTCTATGCTAAACTCATGTTCTTATCTATTCTATAGAAGTTATGTTCAGGATCATCTCTTGTGTTATGGTTTGGGCATGTTCTCATCTGAATTGTTTCTCTTTCCTTTGTTTTCCTTCCTCATTTGAATTCTGATTTTTAAGAAAGTTTCTCTGATAAAATTACATATTTACAGAAAAGTTGCAAGAATAGTAGGAAAAATTATCCTTCACCTTTTACCCAAATTGCCACGGTCTGCAACACAACACAAAACTTCATCACTGCCCTGTGAGAAATATGAGAGAACACTATAAAAACAGCAGCACATTTTTGTCACATAAGTGGGTAAGACATATAAACATTACATGAAAATGCCACTTTACCCTGAAGCTCATGGAGCTGGTTGGCAGAAGTGGCATAGCTTCTGAATTTGGCATATAATGATGAGAGGGGGTAAGATGGCTCCATGAGCAAAGGTGCTGGTCGGCAAGCCTTGCCAGCAGAGCTCGAGCCCAGGTCCCACAGCGTGGAACTAAAAGTTATCCTCAGCCCTCTACACACATGCTGTATGCATAGCCCTCAAACAAGCAAATGTAAGCAAGCAAACCCTGAAGAGCAGGAGGGGGACACAATGGGTATATCTCCTAATACAAGGTGAGTGGAGTTAACTGGCAGATATTCCAGTGTCATGTGTGTGTTTTCATGAATGAAATTCTGTATATTCTAATAAACCAAGTCAAATGAGATTCATGTTATACACAAATTATTCTCTGACACTGATTCTACTGGAACAATCTCATGTCATTAAGACAAGTGTTACAGTTAAGTTGATGCATTTTCTGAAGTCAAGCATGTTCTCTTATATAATTGGAGTGCAAAGATCAAAAGCAAGAAATCATAAGATGAAAATCTCATCTCAGATCTGATCTGATCTGATTCAGAATTCACTACCGGTCCCCAAATGTCTTCTTATACCAAAGAAAATCCTGGCTTCCACATTCCATTCAGTCATCCTGCCTCTCCCGAGTGCTTTAATCTGGAATAGATCCTGAGCTTTTCTTTGTTGTGAGACATTAACCTTTTGAAGAGTACAGGCCGGCTATCTGGTAGAATATTCCTTACTTCAGGTCAAACCTTCTGCTCGTCCTTCAATCTGTCACTGTTGCTAAAGTGCCATTAATGACTGAAACCCCCTTGAATGTGATTCAGGGCTGGAGGTAGGTCCTCTGTCTTTTATCATTGTACTCTTTGAAAAATCAAGTGAAATCTACATTGGGAAATCTAGAAAATGGAAGTTACCTAAGTGCCCTGAAAAAGTTCCTACTTTTATGAGACTTGGAAGCGACAAGGTATCAGAAAACTCATCCACCAAAGAAAGAAATTGGTCTAACATATCCCTCACAACATAGGACCTACATACACCCCAGTCATCTTCAGGGGTCTGGCTATATCTTCTAAGAACTTCAATGTATATTAATCAACAGAAAAAGGAGCTAGGAAGACTGAAGCCTAGGGCACAGCATGTATCAAAGATGCTGCATCTTAGACATGGATAAATAATGCAGAGCGTTGGCTTCCCACACTCAAAAACAGCCATTGTGTGCACAAGCACATCTAGGATGCCTCATGGTGGAGACTCAGAGTTAGAAGCTAATCTGTGAATGAACCACCACATTTTGGCTTCCTTAGTCTCTGTGGCAATGTGGAATTGTTTTACCTGCAAAAAGGAAAGGCAACAACCGCTCCCCAGGATGAGTGCTGCCAGACTCAAGCAAGGTCAACTATACCCTGACCTGGAAAGTATTTTCTATGGAATTGATTCCCATGTCCAAATTGTAATTCTTCCACACACTGTCTGTCAAGAGCCTAGCTCTGTGTCCAATATACAGCAAGAGTGCAAGATAAGTTTCAGAAAATATTTGAAAAATGTGTTTATTCATCATAGTGGTAGAATTTTTTTCCCACCTGAACTTTACTCTGATTAACATGAAAATGGTGAAATGGGTGTGGTAGCTTACACTATAAATCCTAGCACTCAAAAGCTCAGACAGGGGATTGCTAGGAGTTCAAGGCCAGACTGAGAGCTACGTGCAGTTCAAGATGCTGTTTTATAAAACAAGCACCCCCCCCCCAAAAAAAAACCCAAAAACCAAAATCAAAGTGAGAGAAAGACAATAAATACAACACCACACCAGGGCTGTGGACCTTCCAAGGAACATTCCAAGACCTTTTGGTATTCTGAGGTTTAGAGCACAGGAGAAAAAGGTGAAATGGCACTGGGCCTGGCTTTCTCAGGCTCCAGGGATGACCTGCTGTCAGTTGTGCTGTTTATGAGTTCAGCAAGATGGACCTCCTAGAAAGGGGCATTGCAGACTTATGATGACTTGTGTGTGTGTCTGTCTTGTGGGGTATCTCAAGCAGTGAGGAGGACTCCAGCCAATTATGGAGGTATTGGAATAGAGTGCTTGATACTGTACTACACAGGGACTATCACACACCCTACAACTGTTCAAAGCTGCAAGGGGCAATTTACTGATCCTAAAGAGGGCTGCAATTCTTCCTTCTTTCAAAGATCCATTAAGTAAGGAGCAAGGACTAAGAGTAATGACTCAAGACAGTAAAGAATGTTAACTTATGGGCTGGAGAGATGGCTCAGTGGTTAAGAGAACTGGCTGTTTTTCCAAAGGACCCAGGTTCAAATCCCAGCACCCACATGGCAGTTCACAGCTGTCTGTAATGGCCAGGTGAGGTGGCACACCTTTAATCCCAGTGCTTGGGAGGCAAAGGCAGGCAGATCTCCTTGAGTTCAAGGTCACCCAGGTCTACAGAGTGAGTTCCAGGACAGACAGGGCTGTTACACAGAGAAACCCTGTCTCAAATATATGAATGAATGAATAAATAAGTAAGTAAGTAAATAAATAAAAGTTTACTTATAATCAAGTTGAGTCAGCCTACCATGTCCACAGGCATCTAGGGAATCCTAAAACTCAACATCTTATGGTTAACATTTTGGGGTCCTTGTGAAGTCCAACATAGCTGAAATTGGGAAGTGATGGAAACTGATCTAATATTACATAATATTACAAAAGACACACAATACGAAAATTAATGCCTCATCTATTTTTTACTGTCATTCAATTTGACCTAATTTATCATGCAATTCATACTTACTGATGAGAGACTAGATGTAACACTTATGTAGCATAACAAGATAGGTACCTGTGAACTTTGTAACTAAAGAAACAGATTTCCCACCTCCTTAGAGTGTCTTGATGCTTCTCCACCAACTCTTCCTGTCACTCCTCTCATAATCCACCAACTCACTGCTTCTGAGATTCTATTTTATTCATAAATCTTCATTTGCATTTTTTGTGTGTACTCTGTGTACAAGGATGCATGCCTGCAGAGGCCAGAAGAAGGCATTAGCTTTCCTAGTTGGAGTTACAGGTGGGTTGCTGGGAGCCAAACTCAGGTCCTCCACAAAAGCAGCAAGTGCTCTTAACTGTTGAGATATCATTCCAGACCCACCCTACCAAGTCTTTTAATAGTTTACTTACTACTTTATAAGGTTCATTCGCACAAGTTTTATTGAAGGTATATGTGCCCTAAGATCATTTGCACTCTGCTAATGAATGAGCCTTAAAGTCACCATCATAGTGCATGCCTAGGAGCCATGCATGTTAGAGCGGGAACACACTAATTATCCCGGCCATCTACCACAACATACAAAGACACTACCATACAATGTATATTTGGATTATTCTCATTTTTTAATAAGAATATTGTCATGTCTCTTAGCCCAAATGAGCAAGAATTTCAACTTTATTAGATAATACCAGACTGTTTTCCAAAATCATGGTTTAATTTACTTTTCTACTAGCAAGAGCTCTTATCCCTCCATATTTACCAGTGTAAAGCACTGACTTCATAATCTTTGCTGATCTAATGTACACAAAATGTAACACTGCCTTGGTCTAGTTTTCTTGATCACTAAAAAGCTGGGCATATCTTCTCAGTTTATGAATCATCCATGATGCTTCTCCTGTGAAATGTCTATTCCAACCTCCTAATTAAAAGAAGTTGCAGTGGCAAGATTAAGGGGCTGGTGTGGTCTTGCCCTAGTAGCCCCATGAGACCTGTGGTTTCTCCAGGGAAAGCATCAGGGCTCCCTTCCAGGCGTGGGAGCTCTCCTAGGGAGTTTACCAAGAAGCACACAGGCCAGAGAGAAGGAAAAAGCAGGTCTAGATCAAAACAGGGAGACAACCTAGATCAAAACAGGGGACTATTGCCAACCTTTAAAGCACTATTGTGATCGCCTGCTCTGAGATTCAGAAGGGCTTTCTTGGAGTCCACTTCATTCTAACATCCAGAAACCCAATTTTACATAAGACAAACAATGAGAACACACCAAGGTCAAACCCCACACAAAACTATTAAGAGGGAAAAAAAGGCCAGAAAAATATCCCTATGAGCCATAAAAGCTTGTCTGAAAGATATGACCTGATATGTCTGAAATTTATTAAAACTATTTCCAGCCGGGCGGTGGTGGCGCACGCCTTTAATCCCAGCACTTGGGAGGCAGAGGCAGGCGGATCTTTGTGAGTTCGAGGCCAGCCTGGTCTACAAAGTGAGTCCAGGACAGCCAAGGATACACAGAGAAACCCTGTCTCGAAAAAACCAAAAAAAAAAAAAAAAACAAACTATTTCCTGGTATTGGAAAGATTGCTCTTCCACAGGACCCAAGTTCTGTTCTTAGCTTGCATGTCAGGAGGCTCATGACCACTTGTAATTCCAGGTCTGGGGATCTGATGCCTCTGGTCTCTATGCTCACGTGCACATAGCCCCACACAAACACACATATACACACAATTTTAAAATAATAAAAATATGTGGCTGGATAGAGGGTTCAGGGGATCCAGGGTCAGTTCAAGCACCCACATGGCAGCTTACAGCTGTCTGTAACTTCAGTTCCTAGAAATCCAGGACCCTCTCTAGCCTCCATGGGCACTACATGAACATGGTACATATACATGCGAGCAAAACATACACACACACAAAATAAAAATAATTTAAAAATCTATGTAAAATGTTAAAATTAGCTAAGGGCACAAAGGCACGAAACAACTACATATATTTTAATCATAAAAACTTAGAAATCAGTGCCGGGCGTTGGTGGTGCACGCCTTTAATCCCAGCACTTGGGAGGCAGAGGTAGGCGGATCTCTGTGAGTTCGAGGCCAGCCTGGTCTACAAAGTGAGTCTAGGACAGCCAGAGCTGTTATACAGAGAAACCCTGTCTCGAAAAACCAAAAAAAAAAAAAAAAAAACTTAGAAATCTGCTGGGCGGTGGTGGCGCATGCCATTAATCCCAGCACTTGGGAGGTAGAGGCAGGCGGATCTCTGTGAGTTCGAGGCCAGCCTGGTCCACAAAGTGAGTCCAGGACAGCCAGAGCTGTTACACAAAGAAACCCTGTCTCGAAAAACCAAAAAAAAAAAACAAAACAAAACAAAACAAAAAAAACTTAGAAATCTAAGAAAAAAAGCTCTTGAAAGATTTTGAAATTAGAGGAAAATCTACTCATCAAGGAATACCTTAAAGAAATTATTATTAATTTAAATAATATGAAACACTAAAAAGGAAAAATAAAGATTTTAAAGAAACTAAGAAATATCAAAGACAAGCAAAGAAGACTAAAAACAAGGCTAGTTAATTTTGTGGGGAAAAAAAAGCAAAAAAAAATCAACATTAAAAACCTATATATAAGGGGGCTGGAGAGATGGCTCAGCGGTTAAGAGCACTGCCTAGTGCTCTTCCAAAGGTCCTGAGTTCAATTCCCAGCAACCACATGGTGGCTCACAACCATCTACAATGTGATCTGGTGCCCTCTTCTGGAATGCAGGTGTACATGCAGATAGAGCACACATATGCATAAAATAAATAAAATAAATCTTAAAAAAAAAAACCTATATATAAGAAAAAAATTCTTTTTTATTTTTATTTATTTATTAAAAAGATTTATTTATTATGTATACAGTGTTCTGTCTACAGATATATCTGCAGGCCAGAAGAGGGCACCAGATTTCAAAAATTATTTTTTAAAAAAGATTTATTTTTATATGTTTCTTTTTCGTATGCATGTATTCTGCATACCAAGAGAGAGCATTGGAATCCATGGAGCTGGAGTTACAGACAGTTATGAGCTGCAATGTGGGTGCTGGGAACTGAACCCAGACACTCTAGAAGAGTAGCTAGTGCTCTTAACTACTGAGCCATCTTTCCAGCCCAGAAAAACTGAAAACAAAGAAAAGATGTACAATAATGCATGTTTCCACATAATTAAAACTTATTTCAAATATTCAGAGGGATTATACAGCATATGTGAGACTATACAACCAGAACGCCTATTCCAGACAGTCTACTCATTCTACTAGACAAGAGAGAGGGGCGAAGAGAATGGAAAGAGAAACAACAAATAAACCCATGGGCATCTAGTAAGAAAGAACACATGCCTCACTAAAGAAAGAAAATTAAGATTACCTACAGACTTTAACAGATTTGCCAGACTTAGACAATACTCAAGGAAGTATAAGCCACAGAGTTGCTAGCCAGAAAAATGACTTCTATGTATAATGGGCACGGAAAAGTTCTTAACAGCATTTAACTTCCATGCTGATTGAATTTTGTCAACTTGATACAAACCTAGTATTCGGAAAGAGGGAATCTCAACCAAGGAACTGCCTTCATCAGACTGGTCTATCAGTATGTCTGTAGGGGCATTTTCTTGATTACAGAATGATGTGAGAGGTACCAGCCCATTGTGGGTGGAGCCACCATAGGCAGGTGGTCCTGGGTGTGTAAGAAAGTAGGCTTGGCAAGGCATGGTGAGCAAACCAGTAAGTAGCACCCCTCCATGACTCCTGTTCTTGTCTGAGTCTCTACCCTGACTTCCCTCAATAATCAACTGTGATTAGGACAAGTCATTTTCTTATTAAGGTGGCTTTGGTCATAGCATTTAGTACAGCAATAGAAAGCAAACTAGGACAGCTTTTTTTTTTTTTTAATTTGTGTGTATCATTTTGGTCTCGGGACATGGAGAAGTCAAGTTGGTATTGAACAGGAAGCTTCCTCCTTGATGGCTTTCACAATGCCAGAAGGTAGCTTATGTAGGATGTTGGGGGGAAATGTCATTAACATTTTACCCAGCTGTGAACTCTGTGAACTACAATAATGCCTGGCATAGCAACATATGTCCAAGGGTGTACTAGTGACACAAACACTATAGAGACAACCAATCTCTTTTTGAGTGAAGTGAAAGCCCACTCCACAGGACGAAACAAATGCCAGGCTCTGGAAACCATCACCAATGCTCACTTTCATCTCTCTTACCTGTGTCTTCCTATAATAGATAAGTTTTGAGGGCTGGATATAATTTAATTATTTTGGGTATATGCAGGGGCCTTGTTAGGTTATCAAGGCTGGCAATGAATTCCTGGGCTCAAGGGATCTTGCCCATCTCTGCCTCTGGAGTAACTTCAACTATAGATGCTTATATTTAACTCAGAGAATTTATTTTGCTCACTGTTGTCTATCCAAGCATCAAGAAGAGGGTGTGTAGAGGAAGGCCTTGGAAAACATTTGCTCCCAGTTATTTAAGTGATTTCAACTCTCCATGCTTCAAGTTTCATATCTAGCACACCAGAATAACACTGTGTACATTTACCCAAGAAAACATAAACAAAGGAAAACCAGTAGAAACCCATAAACATCAGGGGCCTTTCCCCCATTTTGTTTGACACTTGTCCATGAAGGGTAACACGAGTCACTTCAGTATAAAAGCTCCCTTTGGAGACTGGATGATGATGACCTTTTAAGCTGGCAGCTGACTTGTTCAGGACGACCTCAAACCCTACATGCCATTGTTAATGCTATAAAGATCAGAGTGAAAATGCAGCACAGTAGGAAAACGGGTGAAGAACATCTAAGGCAAGTGGTTTATGAATAATACCAGTGAGCTGTGACTGATAGGAACAGGGCTGAGTGGAGACCTGCCAGGTCACATCACTAGCAGGGACCAGAAAACCAAACATAAGATAATCTCCAGCTAAAGGCTTTCCAAACTCCTGCCACGCCTCCATGGAATGTGACTGCTGGTGAATTGGGCATTGCTGGATAAAAGACTTCTTGTGGTGGGCAGGGAAGAACATGGACAAGGGCTTTCCATTTGTCATTGCATTTGATTCTCAAAGTAATTTCAGGAAGGTGGCATTCTTAGCCCTACTTAGCAAATGAAAATCCTGTGGTTCAGAGAGGAGGGTGCTCAAGGCTTCACAGCTTTTTAATGCTAGCTGTCCCAGAATCTCATTTTGCTTCAAATGGATTCCACAATACATATAGAGTGCTTCTCCAACACTGGGGTTACCCAGAGTATGTTTTACAAGATTTCTCCACCTGCAAGCCTCTAGGAGAAGATCACAGTACGATAACAAATTGAACATCTACTCACTGATCATTGCTAGGCAATAGATGTCAGCAAATTCACTGAAGTTTGGGGATAGTCAATCAACATGTGTGCATTTCTGCATTCCTGTTTATTGCTGGTAAGCCCCATGAAGTTTTAAATACCTTCCTTTTGTTTCACAATGAAGTAGGGCACAAGCCAGACATAGATCATTGAGGCCTCATGAAGGTATTTTTCTCTTCTTTGGTTTATAGTTGAGGAAACAGGGTTCAGGAAGATATGGTAACTTGTCTAGAGCAGCACAGCTAGAAGAGGTAGAGTCCAGATTTGCAGCAAGTCTACTGAAAATCTAAGGAGCTCCATTCCGTTATTCACCATGCACTAATTGCTAAGGAAGAGGGGTCCATAAATAGCCAGCCATCTGGTTGAGACTTGTCCTTATACTTCTGCTCTGCTCTGCAGAGATGGGGCCAACCCCTGAACATGGAGCTCTGTGGCTCTAATCAGCTAGCTGCTTACCTGGTTAGGCCCAAATTAAGCATCATTGAGACATGGGGGATGGGGACAGGAAGGGGAAGCTTGCATGATGTGACTCCACTCTTGCTACTTTGCCTCTACAGATGATACATCCTGACCCTACTTCTGGGGCTCCATCCCAATTGCATGCTTTAATCCAGTCAACTGGTCCTCAGCCTTGGGAACACCACCACAGCCACTGCTAGTCTCTAGGTCCCTCTGCAACTTTGAGTCTCAGTTCCTCTGTAATGTGCTCAGCCATGTCTTGTATTATACCTTTCTATTGTCCTGGATAGAACCTGACATGCTGATTAAGTTGCTGGTCGTAGGAAACAAATAGTATCTTATGGCCCTAAGCTAAGAGAGCCCAGTGATGGCTGGGAACTGGGTTTAAATACCACCTGTTGGCTTGAACTCTCTGACTGATCAGACAACAAATGCTTTGAAAAAAGAATGAGCTTGTCTTTTTCTGAGCTTCACAGTCAGGACTAGGGTAAGAAGAACATAGCTGGTATCCTAATTCCACAGTCCACATCAGCCACAGCAGTTTTTCCCAAACCACCATGAGGAGCAAGAGCCAGGCAGGATGTAAATAGAGTTCTGGCGATGGAAGGGCTTCTGGTCTAACTGGTCTAAGCAGAATCAACCCAACCTTTTATTGTTCTTTTCTAAGCGGCGGGCTTCAGTAAGACACACTATAATATGCAAAACAATTAAAGTAGGCAACATGAATGTTCCAAAGTCTGTGGAACTGCTGGAATTCTCAGGGAACACTCCTGGAAGTGCTAGATCATGGGACCAAGTTCTTCCGTGGCTATCCATCCTCATCCTCAGCCATATTCCTTCCTGTCTCTGCCATGCCTCTTCAAGGCCCCTAGCCTCTGCCTGTGCTGTTTCCTTCCTGTGCCCGGGGATCCCATCCAGATGTCCTGTGAAGCTTCCCTTCTGCCCCTGTCCCCAACTGCCATGAAGATCCCTGCAACCTCCCACAATACTCCATTCCTGAAGTTCCCTCCTCTGACTGCAGCTCTCTGTTCATTTCCTGCCTCCTCCCCTGCAGTATCCTTAAGAATAGTCACTGAGTCTGATTTGTCACAGCACACCAGCTAGTGTGTAGGACAGGGTGGGTAGCTGGCCAGGGCCATCGGAGGATCACGTATTTCCAGACTTTCAAATGCTTGTAGCATTTTCTACTATCAAGGCTTGATAACTGACTCAAAATTCACAAATTAAAATAAAAACTATTGTTACAGGGATCTTTAATAAATCCACTTTTTATGAATGTAGTTACTTTTATTTTAGGGAGAGTAATTGATTTTTTAAAAAATCCTAAAATTAGTTGAACACAGCCATGAAGAAACGTGGGCTAATGCTACCGTGAGAAAGCTCACCACCACTAGGTGTCAGCCCAGGAAAAGAGGAGGATAGCTACATTCAAACTATGTTTTACTTATTCATCCAATTATCACTATAAATATCAAATATTTAAACAACAAAATATTAGGCAATTAAAATTATTTATTAAGGGAATGTTTTTTAAAAGATATATAAAATTTTGACATTTCCCCTTTGCAGAATAGTTTATAAATGGTGTTATTTTAACCTGTACTTGTCAAGAAACATTTGCACAGATTAGAGGAACTGACTCCTAAGAGGAAAACCAGCTCAGGTTTCTTCTGAAAGGCCCCCAAACCATATGTAACACAGACCATATGGTCACTCCCACTGTGGAGCAAGTGCAGGGCAAGTAGTGTGGCCCCCAGAGTTAGGCAGATGGAGGGGTTAGATCCTGGTTCTGCCATTCTGAAAAAGTGGCACCACCTTTCCCAGCCTTGGTTTCTCATCAGTAAAATGGGGCTATCCTACTCTCCTAGTATGGAGACTGAAAAGCAACAAAGGCACTGCACTGTATAAAAGCCCCAAGAATAAATACTCTAGACATTTATTTTCCTTAAGATTTCAAGTCTTAATGATCTATTTAACAAAACTGCTTTGCAGGTCCCAAACAACAAATGACATTATAAGAGATGTGATCATTTCATTTATTCAAAGGACAGCTGCTGAAAATGTCCTAGGTATGGAGCAGGCTCTGTTCCAGGGACACAAGTGCAAATGTGACACTCCATGCCTTCCCGACTAGGTCTCCAGCTCCTCCTGGGAGATGGTGACAGACTGTAGTATCATCATCTACTGCAGATGTATCCCACAACCTCCCCCCTGGAAAGCTAATGTACTTGGAAGCCAGACAGCAGGGAGGTGAAGGAAATCTCCCATTTATCCTCTACTCCTCATAAGTACCACAAACACCATGGCCCCATGGATGTTCTAGGCTTCTCCTGTATGCTGGGTGGAGGAAAGAATGGCTAGTCCTGTCCTGCACATGAGAAGCTCACAGCCTGGCTACGCATGAAAAGTCACAGGTGACTCCAGACTGTCATGTGTTACCATTGGAAAGTAATCAGAAAGATTTCCTTTTCAGGGTCTCACTGAAAAGGCAAAGAAAGAGTCATATAATGAAATTGTTTGATTTAAACATGGTAATTGTAACTACTTATGCTTGCTTCTGCTTCCAACAAAGATATAGCATTTACTGCTGTCACAGTCAATCCTGGGTCCAGCTCTCTTCCTGCACACACAACCTAGAAGAGAATATAGACTGCTCATGATGACTTCATGCAGGATCCTTTCCAGATCGTAATGGCTCTGGTCAGCTACCACATAGCTGCCTGGCTAGGCCTTTGTTTAATGGTGACATGCTTGCTGTGTGTGTCAGCTTCTGTGTATATACTGTAGGTGACACTTTTTTTTTGGGGGGGGGGGTTTAGATTTTTCAAGATAGAGTTTCTGTATATAACAGCCCTGGCTGTTCTGGCTATTCTGTAGACCAGACTGGCCTTGAACTCAGAGATCTGCCTGCCTCTGCTTCCTGAGTGGGCAGGAGATTGGGATTAAAGGTGTGCACTTCCACCACTTGGGTACATTTTTTATAAACTAAGTGGCTGCACTAAAACATGACCATCACTCCAAGCATGGAAACCAGGCATCAGCCATTCATCTGCTCACTAACAATCACTGGCTGAACATGTACTGATGCTATGTGAGGGACACCAGGCCTGTCCAACTCATTCTAAGGGAGGGACACAAGAGAGGAAGCAGGATTATCAAATGAGTCAAGTAAAGTACCAGTGTTCCTCTGAGATAACCTGTAACATGCTGGCTACACTCCACTTTCTGCAACTTCTCACACTTAGGGGCTTACTTCTTTCAGTTGGGCAGTCTCCTTCTACAACAGTGGCTGTCAGTTCATCGGGCACTTACTGTGTTAGTCTGAGCTACAAAGCCTTCTGAGCTGTGCCAGGGTCTGTGCTATGGGTGATCTGGTGTCAGTGTTGAACCACAGTTACTTTTCTCAGTGCCAAAATGTCTCTCTCTCATGAAATAGAAAAGAGTTTCAATTGTATCTTCCCTAATATAGTTTAAGAACTGACTCTGATGAATGTCCTCATGTTGAACTACACCTGCTTAAAAGTACTGGGAGCAACCGCGCAGGTGAACAAGTAGCAAATGCCTATTAAAGAAAATCATTAAATGTGGGATTTTGTTCAATTCCTCCATGTAGCATTTGAGATAAAAAATGTATTTCCTCTGTTAGCTAAAAAGTGAAGACGGAATGGCCGTGAGCTCTGTGCTCTGAACGGTTCCAGGTGCCCTGATGCACACACGGATGCCATTGTTCTAGAATGCAGCAGCCACATTCTCTTCCCACTGTAACTTCCTGTCACCCAGGAAAGGCCGACTTTTAGTCAATATCTTTATCAGCATGGCACTGTGTGGGCCTTTTACATGCATAACGTTTTTCTCAATAATCTTATAAAGTTGGTGCTATTTCCATTTACAGATGAGAATTGTGAGACTCAAGGGGTAGAAAGACTTTCAAATGCATCCACTAGTAGATGAGAGGGTCAAAGCTAGGTATCCACAGACATGTTTTCCCCTTTATGCTCCACTTCCCTAGCTCCCTAGAATCACAGAGCTGCTGTGGTGGCTCTGAGAGCCCAGTGCTAGAAGCATCATTCCCTGATCCATCCTCAGGACATGATCTTGAATTCAGATGACCAGTAGTTCAGATAGAAAGGAGTAATGGGGACAGGCAGAAGAGAGAGGGGGGGGGAGGGAGAGAGGGAGAGAGAGAGAACCCTCTGTAGTGTGCCTTGGACTCCTGTTCTCAGAGAATCTGCTTAGCTCAGGCTGGTGGTTCCAGCTGTAACTCTCAGACTGCTTGTGCACAAGTGGGGAAACAAGATAACTTTTCACAAACTTTTCCTACAAATATGGGCTTCATAAAGTTACTGCTTTATATTTAATAAAGAATAATTTAGTAGTTCCACAGGGTGTGGCTCAATGGAAAAGCATGTGCCAATCTGTGTAAAGTCCATCTTAGCCCCACAAAGCAAATAAAACGTTAAACACTACATTACCACACTACACAGTGACTCCATCCTGAGGTGGAGTGCTTGTATACAGGCCGTAGAATTAGTCACAAGAGCTCAGAGGTGAGACAGCTTACCTTTATGAAGCCCAGATTTGTAGAAAAAGTTTGTGAAAGGTCAACAGATGAAGGGAAGACACAATGTGGTTTGTCCATGTTCAGAGTGTTTCTCAGTCTTGAAAAAGGGTGGCATTTTGATATCTATTGCAACTTGGATGAACTTTGGATTTGGGTCACATGAAATAAGCCAGACACAAAAGGACAAACAGGGTACTATTCTACTTCTACAAAACATCAATGGGCAACTCGTAGATGATACCAAGCACTACAGGAGATAGAGACAGGAAATTACTAGGTAATGAACATTTAGGATCAGTTGAGAGTGATGGGAGATTGTAAAAACATCCAGTGGTGATGGCTGTGCAGTCCTGGGAATGCAGCAAGACCCACTGTCCAACTGGCAATGGACAGAACAACAAAGCTTATATTTTCCACAACTGAAAAAAAAAAGTCTAAAGACAGACTTTGGGTCTATTGCAGGTTTCCCCATTCATAAGCTGTGTAGAGAGTCACAGAGCCTGTGCATGGCCACAGGCATCCATTCCAATGTCTTGGTTTTCTTGTTTCTGATCTGCGCTGAGTGTAGTGTCTTAAGGCTGCTCAAGTCCTTTTCGGTTCAAGATGGAAACATGGGCAATTAGTCACTGCCCTATTAGTGCTCTAGGAATCCTTTGTGCACCACAGCCTATCAAGGGCCCTTGGTATGTCCCACTCTGAGCCTCTCTCATATCAGTGAGCTGAAACCGGCCTTTTCCCCACACTGGGACAAGTAGGCCCCCACAGTCAGGCTCCTGTACACCCCTAAATTTCTTCTACCCAGAAGGCTTAGGGGTAACAGCATCCCAGAGATGTTGGTGGAGTATTACCTAACATACTGAAGGTAAGAAGAACCTAGCAGCCCAGCAAGGGGTGTCGCCAGGGCAATGATGGCTGCAACTTACTCAGTGACATGCAGTGTAAAATGAACATGATGCACATTCAATGTGGGACAAAGAGACTTTAATCTGTTGAGCTCTGGATGCCCTTTGCATCATGGGAAACAAATAAATGTAATGCATTCATAAAGTGCATGTATGCACACACACAGAGACACACACGTTTGGTGAAGTTGTGGTGATGTCTTAATCTTTCTATTTAATAATAATTTTCTATTTTCCATCACTCCAAAAGTAAGCATGAACACAGGTTTCCTTTTGCAAACCCAAGAGATCAACGATTTTACTCAAGCAGAATTCTGATATGTGTGGTGCAGTTCCGACCTGCTACAACACAGCCTGGTGCATTCATGCTTGAAAGCCATGCTATCAATCTGTCTTTATCTTAACTTCTGTGCCTTTGAGGGGTTTTAGGTGGATAAATATGACTCAGCAGAATCAAGTACAGAACCAAGGGCTGTAGGGTGAATGATATGAATATCCTTCATCTGAACTTAGAATGGGCTGAACTGAGATGGGTGATGGGTGTTCATACAGCTTGTTTATATCATTCACCCCAGCACTATGGGCAGGATCTGGGCTACTGTCATCTCAGGGAAAGTAGGCCAGTGGGTTGGCCCTGAGAGGGCTACACTAGCTAAATAAATAAAGAGTACCTGTAATGTCCCACTAAACCGTGTTTCCATAGCCACCACATAGAACATAGGCCACTTCTCCACATGCCAACAATGTGCCCAGGTTCCACTCTTTGAGTAGACATTTCCAGAACTCACAGCCACAAGATACAGTAGATGTATCCTACATGCACTACCTCAAGGTGACTCTATGTAGAGGCGTTAAGAGACTGCACAAAAGGAACAAATGAAAGCCTAGACTATATTCAAGAGTTCTTCAAAACAGGCCAGTGCGCTTCAAAAGGGGTGGATCATCAAGCTCAGATTTCCTGATGATATCATTTTAAACAAAGGAGCAAGGTAGAATATTCTTTTTAAAAAGCATGCCTTCTCCTCCTAGGAGGAAAAAAGGGGACCATTCAAGGCAAACTCAAGAATCACACTGCTATCCACACCCTGTGAAAGTTGCACTCTTCTACCAAGCAGATAATGGACCCTTGGCCTAGCAATTAAAATCATTTGTCTTTTATCCCCTTCTTGCCAAAAAGGACCCCAGCCCTAACTAGTTAATCCCCAACACACAGTGCTGCTCCCAGAGTTGCCTGGCAACTACCAGGAGGCGTGTCAGAGAGCAAGAAAGGCCTAAATAAATGAGCTGGAGCCATTGCTGTGCTTGACATGGATAAAGAGGTTCTCCAAATGGGGCTTCCTGGCTGCTTGCGGTTCTGTCATTTAAGTGGGAAGAATAAGTTGGCTTGGCCAACACTGTTAAATACCCAGGCTTTGCACTGATGTTTTCCAGGTAACTGAAAAGAGGGTCACAAGCCCCTGTGATTTGCAAATACCTCCCCTCTTCCAGGGAGACACTGTCCCCAGAGCCTCCTGACAGGAGAGGGAACAATGCATCTGCAGGGAACACACACCTGGGTCCGACCCCTGCCTCCCACACTTCTCTATCCCTTCATTTCTTATACCCATTCTTCTGTCCACTGGTCCAAAATACACTGGCTAACATCTATACTCTGTGCTATGGTCTGTGTTTGGCACAGGAAAGAAAAATAATTATTAGAACTGAACATGTGAGAACTAGAACAAAGACAGGCAGAGGAGTGCAGTGGGAGGAACCTTGAATTGGAGTCTCCTCCTGGCTCTCCTGCATTCTGGGAAGTCATTACCAAGTAGAGCCTCTGCCCCATCTGCAGAATGGACAAGAGAAAGTGGGCAGAGAGGCAGGGCCTGAGCAGCCTTGGGAGCCACACTTGCCATTACTACTTGTGGTGGCTTTCCACCCTGGCCAGTGCTGTGTTGTGGTAGGAAACTGGTGACCTCAGTAACCACTTGCAGGTAAACAGGGAAGATCATGGCTGGAAAGCCACTTGCAGGTGAACTATGCCCTGATTTGTGGGAAGCCACTGAGGAGGGATGGACACAGTTATTCTCTCAACTCCTCACTTTCTGACTAGGGGAAGTCCCTTTGAAACAACTCATCTAGCCCTGAAAATACTCATCTAGCCCAGGCTAGACCAAGTATGGAGCAGCCTCAGAAAGAGGGCCCTTCCCTTTTCTTCAGATGTAGGTAAAACAAAGCTCTGAGAGGCACTCTGAATATTTTCAGTAGGAAAACAAAACCAAACCACAAAAGCTCTCAAGTGAGCTCTAAGCCATGGGCAGGAGCCTTTCAGGCTAGGACTAGTCCTTCTACACAGGCAGGCAGGGATCAACTGGCCCTGCAGGAGTTGCATCCCAAATACTTGTGAGCTGAAGAGGAATCCTAGTGAGGAGTAGCAGACAGGCCAGCTGTCCAAGGGCTGACAGGCAGGCCCTGTGGTGGGCTTACCTAAGCGTCAGTCACTACAATCCTGTGAGGGGCAGGTTCTACATGGAAAGGAACTGAGGCTTAGAGGTGTAAAGGAGGCCTAAGTCACAGCTGCAGCTCATGTTCTCAGAGCAACGCAGGTGGTTACTGAGGTCACCAGTTTCCTACCACAACACAGCACTGGCCAGGGTGGGAAGCCACCACAAGTAGTAATGGCAAGTGTGGCTCCCAAGGCTGCTCAGGCCCTGCCTCTCTGCCCACTTTCTCTGCTCTCAGCTTCTGGGGTTCTGCTCTGCACACGGCCACCCATTTCATCCTCCCTCAACACTGAAGCTTGAAAAGCTCTGGATCTTTTGACCCAGTAAATCCATGCTAGAGAAAGGCTTAAGAAAAATCATTCAGGACACCATGGGCCATGCCTGGGTTGGGCATTGCAGAGGCGAGCAAGTAGCTGATGGAGTGATGGCAGAGGAAGTGAAGTTGAGCAGTCTGTGTGCTATGAAGAGAGGCGGAACTGGAGACATGAAGGTGCTTGCTGCTCCTGTTTCTTGGGAAATGGTGAATTACACTGTCCAACAATGGAGCCAGTAACAAATACAAGTGCCAATGGACCTATGCTGTCTTCCTTTGAGAAAACCAACCACCTTGTGAGTTGCTGTGTCTCCCAGAGCTGCATTCTAGCCTAGGAAGAAGAGCAGTGCCTACAGAGTAGAGACCCACAACTGACTGGCACTGTTTACACTGTTTCCTGCTGTGTTTACTTCTCATAACTGGCCTATTGCTCATCTCTCTAGTTGGTTGTGATAGTGGTTCAACCATGAGATACTATGTTGAATTACAGTTTTTCTGTGCTGTGTTTAACTTTGTCCAGGGATTTATTTTCTTTTGCAATCTTAAGGTTGGACAAATATGTAACTATCCTACCTTTCAAAAGATGACACTGCTGAAGTAGTATGTGCGGGTACCACTATGATGAGCAAGTGTGAGATGGAGAGATGGGAGAGAAAAAGAAACAGAATGGTTTGTGCACTACGAAGAGAGGCAGAACTGGAGACATGAGGGTGGTGAGGAACAGCCTGATGTGAATAGACTGTGCTGTCACCTGAAGCCATGGTGAAATCCTGGCCTATGCTGCCACCAAAGGCCATGTCTGAGTCCATGGCCCTGAAAAAGCAAGGGTCTGCTGTGTCAATGTTTGTGGCTCACGTTACCACCAAAGGCCATGTTGATTGCCCTGGTCTGGGCTGCCACCTGGGGCCATGTTGATACTGAGGACTGAGTAGAGCTGGGCCTGCCTCTCACCTGGACAAAGTGGGAGAGCTAGCCCTGGTGGTGTGTGTGCAGAAGAGCTGGCAGGCAGACCAACTCAGTAACCACCTAGGCCCAGATATATGACTCTGAGTTAGCCTACCCAACATCTGCTCTATTTATGAACTGCTGGAGTTCATGAAGGGGCCTGTCCTACAGATGCAAAGTTGAGGATCTCCATGACATAAGGCAACAACAGGATATCTGAGAAGAGTCACAGTGAGAATCCAATATTGAAAGTGTAGCAGAAGCCAGAGAAGACAAGTAACTTATTGTAATGAACATTTGCAAGCAAGGAAGTGTGGACAAAAAGGTACACTGGATGGCACACTGCAGCTTCCACGGCAAGAATTTTTTGTTTTTGTTTTCTTTTGGCAGAGGGGTGGTATTCCAAGGGTAGAGGGAGGATATGGAGGGATAGGGAGGTGCAACTGGGATACATGATGTGAAATTCACAAAGAATCAATAAAATTTTAAAAAATATTCTAATAGAAAGAACCAAAAAAAGATAAAAGAAAAATCTTTCAAACTACACATGAAGATTTATAAAAAGATATTCTCACTAACTGGGGAAGTCAACAACAGCCAGTAAGGCCAGCATCAGGAGAACGAGTGGGCTTTGGCTCTGACGTGAGATCACAGGGACAAGATACAAATCTGTCAGTGAGCTTACATATTTACCTTTAGGAAGCCTCCATGGTAAGTCTGATCCATAGCCAGGTTGTTATCAATAACATTTGTTAAGAGATTTTCTATGATGTGAAAAGTGCTTACTCATACTAAAAGGCAGAAACAGAAACACTTAAGTGGGATGCTGGATTGCTTTGTCAAGGATAGCTCAACTGCCTAAAAGAAGAAAACAAAACAAAACAAAAACCCAAGACTCCGAACAAAATGAACCAAAAGCAAACCAAAGATGAGAAGTAGGGTGGAAGCCTGCAGTCACACCACTTCATCTCTAGATGATGGGACCAGGGTGGTTCTTATTTCTATTTCTCCTTTTTTAAACTTTTCAACCAAGAGCTACATCCACAATCTAACTGGTACAATGTCTGCCTATCTATCTATCTATCCATCCATCCATCCATCCACCCATCATCCATCCATCCATCCATCCATCCATCCATCCATCCATCCATCCATCATCCATCCATCCATAATTATGAATATGTGTGGGTATGTCTATGTGCTTGAATACTGTTGCTCATAGAGGTTAGAAGAAGGTATTGGCTCTTCCGGTGCTAGAGTTACAGGTGGTTGTGAGTCACCTAATGTGGGTGCTAGGTACTGAACTCAAGTCTACCCCAAGAACAGTATGCATTGTTAACTGATGAGCCATCTTCTTAGCCCTAATTGGTACAATTTTATAAGCAGACAAACAACTAAATATATACATATCTGGGGAAGCATTCCTGTTACACAGCACAGTCTGTTCCACACCCTAATCATCACCTAACATGCCGTTCTCCCAGCCTTGCAGCCCCTTTTTCATGCTCTCGTGTGCTTTGATGCCATCTTAAACAATCTTGTGTGAAGAATTGTGCTACCCCATTTTTCAGATGAGAACCTCCTAGAATTAAACTTATGGTTTAAAATCACTTAGGTAGGGCTGGAGAGATGACTCAGCGGTTAAGAACACGGGCTGTTCTTCCAAAGGACCAGGGTTCAAATCCCAGCACCCACACGGAAGTTCACAGTTGTCTGCAATTGCCGGGCGTCGTGGCACACGCCTTTAATACCAGCACTCTGGAGGCAGAGGCAAGTGGATCTCTGTGAGTTCAAGGCCAGCCTGGTCTACAAAGTGAGTCCAGGACAGCCAGGACTACACAAAGAAAACCTGTCTGGAAAAAAAAACATAACAAAACAAAACAAACATCACTTGGGTAATACAGTGACCACTGCTGGCACAATGCTTAATTGGGAAACCTCAGATCTCTGGTTTCTCTCTCTTTTACAGACAAAAACCACCCTTGCATAGATGAATGAGAGTGAAAGTCTAACAGTTATGCCATATCTGGAGACTAAGATAAAAACTCTTCTCACTGAAAAATGGGTGCATCTCATAATTGATGTTCTTTTCTGCTCTCTTCTCCCTGATATCTACAGCAAAGGTTTATCTACAACAAAGATGTCTCTCTCTCTCTCTTGGTTTTTCGAGACAGGGTTTCTCTGTGGACACCTGGCTGTCTTCGACTCACTTTGCAGACCAGAGTAGCCTTGAACTCACAGAGATCTGCCTGCTTCTGCCTCCCTAATGCTGGGATTAAAGGCATGTGCCAACCATGCCCAGCAATTGCAGACAGCTGTGAATTGCCATGTGGGTGCTGGGATTTGAATGCAGGTCCTTTGGAAGAACCAGTGCTCTTAACCGCTGAGCCATCTCTCCAGCCCCCCAAAGATGTCTCTTATGACCAAATGGCAACTTAGATTCAAGGAAATGTGCTGCACCCACAGCCAAACCTGTCATTAATTCCAGATAGTTCTTTCATGGCTATATAGTATGTATCACATAGGGTTACAGAGATACATAAGGCGCCTCATGAGTACATACTGTGAACATTTAGTCTGTGCCAATTCATTTCCACTGCAAATCCCACTAGTATGAATACCATGGCATCAGGCTTTTCCCTTTCTGACCACATGTAACACCATCCTTTCAGTCTCCCATTCTTGGGAGCCACTTTGACATTATATGTCATTTGTCTACCATATTTCATCTATTACTTGGTCAATTCTTTTTTCCCACCACAGATTCTTCTGTGTGTAGCTAGCTCATCACTGTCTTAACTCTCAAACCTGCCACCAGCTGTATCACATGTCCACAGGACCTTACGTGCCTACAGAGTAAAGTGCACACTACTAGACCAGCATCCAAGCCTCTGATGAATCTAGCTCAGCTCTGTCTCTACCTCCAGACCACAAGCCTTGGTGTGCTCAGCAGTCCATACTTGTGGCAGGGTAGGGTGCTTCTGTTCTATTCTTTCAAGCCTTACACATCAGGCCTCATCTTTCCTAAGACACACTTTTGGGCTGTTTAATGCTGACAGCAACTAGAAGGGAGAGGCAAGGAAGCATATCCACTTTTGCAGGTGAAGAAAGTAAAGTTTAACCATATGAGATGATTTATTCAAGTTTTATACAGCTTTACACAGAGCCAGGTTTAAACCCCTGAGTTTCTGCTCTTTAACCCAGAGCCTGTCAGAGTCAGGTGTAACCAGCAACTCCTCTTCTGAAGGTGCATGGGTCCAGCTCAGATCCAGTAATATAAGCCTGGATTCAATAAACTGGATTCTAAACATGCATGTGACAACTGTGAGGAAAGCACGAAGGCGAAAATGTGTCCAGCTTTCTGGGTACCACCAAGCCTAGGAAAGGACTGGATCAGCTTTCCACTCTCCTTTTAGAGAGTGGTGAGGACAATATTTTCCTTGTATTATGCCAACTCTTAAAACCTGACTAGGTTGTCTGGGCCCAAGATCACGTCAGAGCTGGAGCCAGCTCCCTTCTAGACCAGAGGGACATGGGAACTTGCTTTAAGCTGATAGGCATTAGAGGACCTGGGAAGGATGAAACTAGAAACAGATTGAGCTGACCTAGACCAGCATGAGCACAGTTGGTCTCTCACACACAGTCTGCCTGGGTTACACATGCATTCTGCTCAGCCAGGAGGCAAAGGTAGGCTGGGTAGAGGGACATCAGTGGGAAGCTTCAAGTGGGAACTGCAAGAAGTGGTGGAACTGACTTTGGTGTCAGGGAATACCTGACCTCTTTGTATCCACTCAACAATAAATATCACCTCACAGGGCAGGCAATGGAAAAGGGTGGTCAACCAGGCTTAGTGAGGTGGAAGGAACAGGCACACAGGTAACACTATTACTCAGTCTTCACTGTGTGTTGTGATCATTTAAACCATCATGACTGTATATAGGGAGCTGCCAAAAAGCGACTCCCTAGGATGAGGGAGCCCTTTGAAAGACAAGAGGCAGTAAGGCATAGGGCAAAATCATGAACATGCAGGCACAAAACTCCTCTAGGTGAACCAAGGATTTCTCATATCTAGAGGTAGCCTCCTGAACTCCAACCAAACATGGATGTTGTAACATGCTAAGAGGCTACTTACTGGCTCAATTTTCAGTGCATTCCGGTAGCTGCCAAAGAAAGCAGCCTGAGCCTTGAGGAAGGCTCTGGCTACACCATCACCTGTGGTTGTGGAGACCTTCTTCAGCCTGTTCTTCAGGGAGGAGATCTGGTGACACAAGAAAGAAGACAATGTGAGAGCAGGCCATAGAGGGACAGATGGTTGAGTCTGGCACCCAGAAAGCCTCGACAATTCCAGGACAGGGTCAGTTTGATGGAAAAAAAGGTGTCCTCAACCTCTACGTTAGGACTCGCTGTGGTATATTTCACATACCTCTAAATGCACTCACTCATTTAGAGAGTACAATTTGGTGATATGAAGTGTCAGGTTGTACAATAATCAAAATGATATAATTCTAGAACATTTTCACCATCTCCAGAAGAAACATGTTCCTACCCTAGTCCTAGACATCCACCCAGGTGCCCCATCCATCCTGCATACATAAGTCATGTACATTCATGGAAGCACAGGACCAGTAGGTAGTCTCACATGACCAGATTCTTTCATGGATCACAATGCTCAGTTTTCTATATTGTAATACACATGAAATCTTCATTCCTTTCTATGGCTGAACAATATTCTACTGCATACCACATGTTATTTATCAGTTTCTACTTGTGGGGTGATGAATACTGGTGGCTATCATAAGGATTCATGATATGGAGACAGCAGAGGTTTGGAGGCAAGAACCTGAATAGCAAAAGTTGCTTGTGGAGTGAAGCTGAAAGGACCTGTAACTGAACACAGGGAACACTCCGGTGAGGCTGCTAGAGGGGTGGATCATTTGCCTGGACTACATCAAGGTCAAAAGGGACAGAAACAAGCATCCAGGGGCCAGCCACTCTACTTCTATAAAGTGAGGGGTGAGAGAATTCAATCTTTGTTTGAAAGTTTGCATGCTCTCCTGTGTGTATGTGCATGTGTGCATGTGTGCGTGTGTGTGTGTGTGTGTGTGTGTGTGTGTGTATACAAGCATGCAGTCTTCTGCTGTGCTTCCCTTTCTGGGACCACAGACTCAAAGGTCACAGTACTTAGGGGCCCTGAGGAAGGCTGCAGAGCCCTTGGCCCCCAGGTTCTGCCATGGATTTTCTTTTTTTTTTTTTTGGTTTTTCGAGACAGGGTTTCTCTGAATATCTCTGGCTGTCCTGGACTCGCTTTGTAGACCAGGCTGGCCTCGAACTCACAAAGATCCGCCTGCCTCTGCCTCCCAAGTGCTGGGATTAAAGGCGTGCGCCACCACCGCCCGGCATCTGCCATGGATTTTCAACTTGAGATAGAAGTATAAGAAAACATGCTTTACTAAAATGTTTTTAAAAAATTACTCCCCCCCCCATAATAAAAAAAATCTATCCCTCTTGAATACTAGGGTGACATTTCCATCCTTTGAAATGGTGCCTGCCACTGTCGCTCTTCTTCTCGCTCCTCAAAGGCCTTGGGCCACCTGTGCTGCGGATTATTCCTCACTTAACCTTCCCTGGCCTTTCCCTTTCATTCAGGAGGTGTTTAATTACCTTGGATTCACAAGCTGCACTTCAGGTGAGCCTCTCCTAATGGCCTCATTACCATCTTACACAAAGAAGGAGTCGCTGATGGTAACTGAGCAAACAGAAGAGAGCTCCTTCCTGTCTGCCCCCGCTGGTCTGAAGCTAGCCAAGTGGTCCCTGGCTCCTGACACCCCGTGAACACCTAGGCCAAGTCTTCTGAAGACCTTGCTCATCCCACACCATGGAGAAGCTTTTGTCTTGACCCGCCAGCACTTCAAACTTTGAAACTGCAAGTCTATGTGTATCTAATGGCTCAGAATTGCATTCTGTCTCTTAAATAAAAGCAAGGGAAGAAAATGGAGGGCTTAAATAACCCGCCATCATACATCTAAAGCTGAACTTGCCGTGAATGTTCCTGGGGAGCTGGTCATATCACTACACAGGGGTTTGTCAGAGGTAATTTGGGGTGGTAGAAGTGTTAGTGAGGATGGTTTCCTCCTTTGATCAGTTGTCACAGGAGGAAGACAGAAAACAAAGGGAAGAGGGCACAAGACTGCACTCAACAGTTCCTCTCTCCAGCAGCCCTCTTCCTCTGCGATCTACCTTGGGCACCGCAGCACAGCCCTGGCCACAGGTCAGACTCTTATACCTCTGCACCCTGCTCACAGCCACCCTGACATCTCATCAGCACCACCTCCGACCTGCCTTCACCTTCAGTACACATGACCTTGGCCCTGTGAGGTCAATTCATTATCTGGGTGGAATGACTGCTTTTACCTTGTTCTCAATGCCACCTACCCACCACTGTCCTAGTAATCTTGTAAATAACCAAATACACTCACTTTAATCCTGGGTCAAATCCTCAGGTATCTGGGCCCTCCCCATCACCATCTTTGGAATAGCTGGACTGCTTAGATTAGGCTGGGCAGGCTGTCTGCCTTGACATTACACCACTGATGTGACATCACTCTTCAGTGCAGCACATGCATACAGACTTGTCTATTGTCCATGCCTGTCTTGCTGTGGACATTGATTCACTCTGTGAAAGACTGCCCACATCTATATTATCAGAATCCATGAAATGACCACAGCTTCATGATAAAGCACTGCATAGTTGGAGCAGGGAGTGGCAGAATTCTGAACCACCATGAAAAGATGTTCCCTAAGCACTGTTGAATGGGGGGAGGGGAATTCAAGTTGTAGATCAGTGTGTATAGCATGAATCATTTACTAACTCATGTAAATATATGTGTGCAGTAAAAGCCAGAAGTGACATGCACCAACCATTAACTATGTAAGGGTGCTTTCACTCTGTTTTATAAAATTGATTGTTTTGATTATCCTACACATTTATTTTTGCCAGGTATGGTGGCACACGCCTTTAATCCCAGGATTTGGGAGGCAGAGGCAGGGGGATCTCTGTGAGTTTGAGGCTAGCCTGGTCTACAGAGTGAGTCCAGGACAGCCAGGGATACACAGAGAAACCCTGTCTTGAAAAGCCAAAAAAAAAAGCAAAAAACAAAAAACAAAAAAACCACCCAAAAATGCCCCTCCCCAAACCACATTTATTTACATAATAAAGAGGGAGGTATTTTTCTTTAATAGTTAAATTAGCCTCTGCCTTGGGGTAAGAGAAAGAGGGAATCCAGATGTCCCTCCAGCTGTGAAGCCTCTTTTGACTACTAAGCTAGGCCTGTAGACCACATAGGTGGTTCTGCCAGGAGCTGCCGTCTACCATCTCTCTTGATAGCCTCAGGCCCCCAGTATAGCACTCCCTGCAGAATGAAAGAACAAGTGAGTGAGCTTGGGAAGGGCAGCTTTGCTTAGAAGAATATGCTAGGACTACTCACTCAGCTGGAAAGGACCTGGGTGGGGATGGAGGTGGGGCGGGGAATAAATGATACCCATCCACTGAATGAGATTTAGCTCAGCACCAAGGCAAACAAGCATCTGCATATTGAATAAGTGGAAGGGAACACAGAGACAGCAAAGTTGAAGTAGGTAGAATGACACAGGTGGCATTGCCCTCCCTCATCCTACACTACACAGTGCTTCTGTGCTGGGTCCTCAGCCTCTCTCTCTCAAGTCTCTTCATCATCTTCATTAGCTTCTCCATCCCCACTGACTCCTCAGGCTGCAGCACAGGGGTGCAATCTGCTTACCTAAGGCCTGGGTTGGTGACCTGGCTTCCTACTTTCTTCATTTGTTGAACTCCAGTTCCTTTATATTGACCACTTACATACTGTATTAGGGTTTCTATTGCTTCAATGAAACACCATGACCAAAAAGCAAATTGGGGAGGAATTTGGCTTACATTTCCAGATCATACTCTATCATTGGAAGAAGTCAGGACAGGAACTCAAGCAGGGCAGGAACTTGAAGCCAGAAGCTGATGCAGAGGCAATGGAGGGGTGCTGCTTATTGGCCTGCTTCCCATGATTTGCTCAGCCTGCTTTCTTATAGAACCCAGGACTGCCAGCTGAGGGATGGCACTCTGCACCATGGGCTGGGCCTTCCTCCAGCTGGAGCTCATGGAGGCCTTTCCTCAACTGAGGCTCCTTCCTCTCTGATGACTCTAACTTGTATCAAGTTGACACACAAAGCCAGCAGGTACACATACACCGTAAGGATTTGGGTATAGTGACTATGGATGTAGTAGGTTACCTGGATTTTTGTTATCTTCCACCAGGACTAATACAAGTGTTTTTGAGCTGGTGTTTCTCTATTTTTTTTCCAGGTCTAATCCATCCTTGAACTGCATAATCTTCAGAGAAGAGAAGGGTGAATCATGACACTCTCCCTCTGAAATCTCCAGGGCTCCCTCTGGCTAATACAATAAGGTCCACATTCCAAAGCTGTCCACAGCTTTTAGCAAAGCCCCATTTCTAGCTTTGCCTTCTCTTAATTTGTGAACCCTCAAATTCTATTACTAATATTGAAACCTGTAACAAAATCCCCAATAATATTTTCTTTTTAGAGTCTTCAAGCTTCTGTGAGGTCACTTATCAAACCCTGTAGATCATTCTCAGGGCTCACAAGCCTCTTCTTTTTTGATAACCAATGCTGAAGATATGCTGGGATGGAGCTACACATGAATGAATAAGGCAGAGCTCCTGGGGCCTTTTAATCCAGTTCTCAAAACCGAGTAGAAATGAGACCACTACTGATTAAAAAGGCATAACCACCTATCATCTCATCATTTAATTTTTGGTTTTTTTGTTCTTGGTTTTTGAAAGTGTCTCCCTATGTAGCTCTGGCTGTCCTGGAACTAACTAACTAACTATATAGACCAGTCAGGCCTCAAACTCACAGAGATATGGCCCTGCTCTCCTTGCACCCACCCCAATGCTGGGATTAAAGGCACATGTCATCATATCCAACTTCCTTTAGCTATTTATATACCAGCAAATTACATATCTTTCTCTCATGAAGGAGGAGGCTAACACTTGCAACTAGTAGGACTCAACAACATGTGTATCTCCTTACTTGGTTGCAACTTGTGGCTTGGGGTGGGAGACCTGAACTGTCATATCCAAGATATTCTTAACCAACTTTTGCTACCAGTGCTGACATCTTAAGGTATGTCAGCCATTTTGCTATTGCTCTGAGGACACAGTCCTAGCTAGGCCTGAACCTGTGTCATTCAGATGAGGTTCTCTCACCTCCATGGTTAGTCCCTGAGATTGGCTTCTCTCCCACCTAAGGACCTCGGCAAAGGCTATTTTCTATTTGGAGTGCTCTCACCTACCACTTCCCTCTTAACCTACAATTTGGAAAATTTCAACTGAATTTTATATGATGAGAAATGATCTGTCTCTTGCCCAATGTTATTCAAAAGCAGACTGCTCAGAGCACCTGAAATGTGGCTAGTATGACTGAGAAACTGGAGGTTGTATTTTACTTTATTCAATTTGAATTGAATAGCAAATACCATATTGGATGACACAGGGCCCTATTCAAATGCTACATCATCACTCTGATACCTCAGACTAGACTCAGGTTCTCCTGGTATGTATCTCACTGCACCTTCTCTCTACTACCACACAACAATGAGTAATGATGAATTAGACAACAGCCAACTTAGGCCTGTATTTTCTAATAGCCTGGCCAGTTTAGGAAGGAAGGATCAAGGCTACCCGCAGGGTGGGTCTGGCTCAAGACAGCCTATGCAGGAGCCCCCCCACAGGAATTGTAGTAACTGCAATAAACTGGAGTCCAGCATTTGCTAGTTTGACACATTAGACATAAGAAGGGACACAGAGTCACATATTCCCCCAAGCAAATTGACTGTCTTCCTTTCTTGAATAAACTAGACATTAAGACTTTGTTCCAAAATCCCGGGGTGTGGCTAGGTCCACAGGGCAGAGTGACTTGTTTTCTTCTCTGCAGCGATGGAGAAAACACTAGCTCACTTTGTGCTCTTCCCACTAGCAGTAAAAAATGGCCTAGTTAGTCTATTTACTGGTACACTTACTTATTGGTGAGGTCAGAGATCAATTCTGGGTGCCTTTCTTTATCATTCTGCACCTTTATTTTTATTTATTTATTTAGGTCTCTTGCTGAATCTAGAACTCATGGATATGGTTAATCTGGCTAGCTAGTTTGCTTTGGGGAATCCCATCTCCACTACCTGCACTCTGAGATTACAAGTGATACCAAGCCCTCCTGGATTTTATATGGGTCCTAAGGATACAAACTCTGGTCTTTATATCTGTGAAGCAAGCACTTTAATCTGCTGAACTACCTCTCTAACACATCCACCTTAATTTTGAGAGACTCTTCACTGAATCTGTTTGGCTAGACTGGCTGGCCCTTAAGCCTCAGGGATCCTCCTGTCTCTGTCTCCTCAGCTCTCTGCGTGCTGTTGTTTCTGGCTTCTTTTAAGTGGCTGTTGGGGATCCCAACTCAGATCTTCATATTTGCAGGGTGAACACTTTACCTACTGAGCCATTTGTCAGTTCAGTCCCTTGCTAATCACTTTATGCCTTTGTTAGCTCTTGTCTCAAATTTGAAGCAGAAGTTTTTGTTCCACGAGGGCAATCTCAGTACTCTCTTTTCAGTGACAACTTTTCAAAGAGCTACAGACTCATCAAGAGAAAGAAATGGGGATGCCCTGATAGTTAGCAAGTGTCCAGGATTGGATGAAGACTTCAGAAAAACTGGGTGAGGTATGCACCACTATCCCACTATACAGACGAAGAAACTGAGACTCAGACCCCATCCCATAGACAACTCAATGGTGGGCAGAGGCCACAGTCCAGCCTGGGTCTGCTTTACCTCACAGCCCGTGCTAGCCCGTTAATTTTCACTGACACCAGGGTTTCTTAGGGCAGCCAACTGCACTTGTCCATGACACTGGCTTACTTTCTCTCAACCTAATATGTCTCCATTACTGCCTCCTCTCATTCCCTGCTTTTCTATTTCTTTCTTGCAAACATGATTGGACCTTGACCTCAGTTGGGTTTAATTGCTTCTTCTGCATCCCATTCCCCCACAAAGATTCTTGGTTCTCTGTGGGGGAGTGGAGGGCTGTGCTAGTTAGGCAGAGCTCTGTGCTGGCACAGGTGATGACCCTGGGGATCCCGGTCTCTGTTCCCTCTGTCTCTCCTGACATCTCATGGGCTACATGTAAGTCAGAAAGTTAGAGGCAATGTCCTAATTCTAACCAGCCTTTTGTTAGACAAAAGGATCAATTTTCATTATGTGAGTGCCTATTCTACTGTGCCATAATGGTTCTGGTGAGCATCCTATAAAAATTCTCAAATCCTTAGAATGCTGTTCTTAGATAAAAAGTATCATTAAAAACAAAACCAAAAGTCTTACATTCACTAGCTACGAAGGAAGGTTCAGGAAAGTCCATTATGCACTTGTGCACTCGAGAGAGAGAGAGAGAGAGAGAGACAGAGACAGAGAGAGACAGAGAGAGAGAGAGACAGAGACAGAGAGAGAGAGAGACAGAGAGAGAGACAGAGAGAGAGAGACAGAAACAGAGAGAGAGAGA
>CAJQZJ010031887.1:1273545-1420229 GCA_907164525.1 Lophiomys imhausi | reverse complement strand
TATCTCTGGCTGTCCTGGACTCGCTTTGTAGACCAGGCTGGCCTCGAACTCACAAAGATCCGCCTGCCTCTGCCTCCCAAGTGCTGGGATTAAAGGCGTGCGCCACCACCGCCCGGCAATCGCTGTTTTTCTTGTTGTCAGGCATCAGACAAACATTCCCACATCTGCCATAATAACCATAAGCACCTTCCTGGCATTTCTCTTTCAAGGTAGGAAACTGAGGCTGACAGAGAGAAAATAACTCACTCTAGCTACTTTCCATCCTCACAGCTACTTCGTTTCACTAAAAAGGCTCCTTGCAATCTGTCACCTTTAGGAAGTCCTCCATTGTAAGCTCATTTTTGGTAGTGTCATTGAACAGTGTCTATTGCTTACCCTAATATATACTAGGACCTGTACCACACTGTCTCCCCACCTCTCCCAGCCCCAGAATCACAGCATGAGCAATCAGGAGTCAAAACTCACACGTTACCCACCACATCATTTGGGAGGCTTTGGAGGTCATCAAAAGGGGTTTCCAGGGTGTTGGTGTCCACGTTCAAGATCACAACATCATCTAGGGCCATTTTTCTGACCTTCTGCAAGTAAAGAAAATCCAGAATCACTGGAACTGCCACCAGGACACAGGTTATTTCTCCTTGGCTTTCTTTAAGGAAGAAGGATAGCACCACTGAATAAAGGCTTACTCTGCCACAGCTCCAAGGATACATGGCTCACCTTTGTGGCTCATTTAGCCGTCACAAAATTCTCAAACTTGCATGATCACTACCCCCCCCCCCCCCCAATCTCAGGAATGAAAGCCATTTCACAGAGGCTAGGTAACATGCCCTGGATCAAACAGTTAGGAAAATGACACTCTGTTCACACACACACACTATATATAGTTGCAGACATTCTCATTCTGACCCTTCTAGGAGACATCATGGCACCTAAATAAACATTTCAAGGATCTTCCTAGTGGGAGGATGGCCTATGCTGGTCAGAGCCTCTTACAAATTGATAAAAAATATGTCAAGAAACAGAATCCTAGAATTTTTCCATGTAATGGCCAGAGTCTATAACTCTTGCTACAGACTTTTCCAGGAGCCAGGGAGCAGTCCCCAAACCTATGAATCATCTTGTAAGCATCTACGAAGTACTTTTGATTGGTAGAGAACCAGAGAGGTCCAACAAGACTCTTGACTAACACATTTCCTCTCTCTCTCTCTGAAACCCACCATTTTATTAACTGCAGCTTTATTTGCAGGCTGGGTGCAAATGAGAAGGTGCTGATGACGGCACAGCTGCTGAACACTGTGTAGAACTGCATCTTAATGACCACAAGCCCCATTTGAGAGAAGCACATTGAGACTCACAGCAGACTTCAGAACTTAGCAGCCTTGCTGCACCCAGCAGGCTAAAATCCTTGGGTGTTCCACAAGGAAGTTATACGAAGGCCAACTACAATCATCTCTCCCACTAAGGTCACACACATCTCAGAGCTCACATTTCTGCTCCACTGGTGTTTTCTTCTCCACCAGGAGCTAGAGGTGTGATGTAACCACCCATTTCAGAGATAAGAAATGGAGGCTCCATGAAGTGATGAAGCTAGCTCAAGTTGACACATCTAAGTGAATGGCTTCATCTGTGAAACTGGAACAAACGTGCCGGTCACTTCCTACCAGTCCCTCTAGGCTTCCTTCATAATGCTGCAACCTTCTAATACAGTCCTTCATGTTGTGGTGACCTGCCCCAACCATATGATTATTTTCATTGCTTCTTCATAACTGTAATTTTGCTACTGTTATGATCATAATGTAATTTTTTTTGAAGATAGAAGTTTGCCAAAGGGGTTGCAACCCACAGGTTGAGAACCACTGCTCTAGGCTGTCATGAAGATCAGAGGTCAAACATGCCCTGGGCTAGGGACTCAGTAGGTGCCTTAATACATGGCAGCTATTACTATTACTTTTTAATATATGCTGTCAGAAGAGCTGCAGTGGCAACGGCCTGTTGGTGGCAACAGCTTGGCTCTCACTTCAAAGGCTGATGATTGTCATCAGAGGCAGAATAGGAGTGGTGATGAGGGATGCCAGGCTGTGGGTACTGAGCTGAGGACCACTGTACCCCAGCATCTCTTGCCTTGCCTCATCTGACCCTTCCAATAGCTTCAAACAGAAGGGGCAGGAGGCAATGACTATTGGAGAGCAATCCTGGGGCTGAAAGGCTCTGTGAGTGGGTGTTGAGTGTGGATCAGAATCGGGTCTTGTTTCTGTGTTCCCAGAGCTGCCCCAACAACACAGACCAGCCCTTGTGGTCTGGTCTCTCTGAGGCTGGGCTGGAACAGGGTTTTGATTTTCTTCCACTCCTGGCTGGAGAACTTGCCGGTTAAGCTGTGTGGAGTGTTTACTTTTTCAACAATGGCAGCAGGCTGAAGAAGAGGAAAAACCCTGGCCTCCTTTCTTGACTTAGCAGGCCAGGGTCCCCTTAGTAACCTAATTGTCCCCAGCACTGGGCTCCAGGCAGGAGCTGGGTCGGCAGTTTCCTCTCATGGGACAATGCTTCCCTGCCAGTGGCAAGGCCTCTTCTAAAGGGACTGGCATGGGCTCAAGGGGCTTCCTGAAGCTCAGAGTTCCCAAGGAAAGACTCACAGGCAGTTTGGCTACAGAGTGCTCTCTCTCTTGAAAGGCTGTGGGTAGAGAAGGATGGCTCCTGAGTGCTAGCTCACTTCTCTTCAGCATCATGCTGGAGATAATCTAGTATCTTCAAGGTGAAGATGAAGGCCCAGAGATTAAGCAAACTGCCCAGTGCCACACAGCTAGGGAGGACAGCAGACCTGACTGTGGATGAGTATGACTTTAATATCTCTCTGAAGAAATTTCCAGACCCACAGATAGAATCCCAGGACTCACACTGAGCACCTGTGCAGGTGGGCAGGCCCAGCTGACTCTCTCAGGGCCTGCTTTCTCCTGTGCAAACCCACACTTGCCTTTTGTAATATAAAAATTACATATGCCTACTATGCAGAAAGCAGCAGCTTACCGTTTGGAGCCATCATTCTAAATTATGTCCTTTTGCATTCCCTCTTCTCTACCATGGCTCTAAATTCTTTGCAGTGCTCTCCCCACTCCCATTTTCCTCATTGATTACAGCATGAGCAATACTCCACTTCACTAAAAGCTAAGTGACAGTTTCTAATTGTCCCAGAGTGCTCTGCTACAGGGAGGCAAACTTAACCAAGGCCACTTGGCTGAACACTACCTGCAGTGTTTAAGACATGAATATATATGACATGGCCACAAAGTCTGAAGGCTGGAAGCACTTTGCTTCAGGACAGATTCCTAGAAGTGGATTTTAGTTTCCACTCCTTAAGAAGTGTCCCTGGTGAATTCAACTTGGAGAGATATCTTTTCTTCCAATTATTTTAAAGCCATTTTATCCACAGCTTGTGTTTCCTACTCTAGTGAAGAAAAATCAGCAAAGACACGAGCAGATGTCAAAATAGTCCTCCAAAAATCCTACCCAATTAGAACACTTACGAGTACTGCAGCACACCGAGACAGCTCTCCGGTAGCTTGTCCCACCAACACATTCCCTCTCTTTTTAGTTACAGCATATGCCAAGGCTCCTGCCAGCTGCAAACCCTTCCCCCACAAGGCTCCATAGGCTTCTCCTCAGAATGGGAAGAAGACGGGGTGGGGGTGGGGGGCGGGGAACCAAAAACAACAAAAAAATTCCCTAAAACAACACTGATATACATACTGGCTTTCCAAATGACACTTATTACACAGAAACACAAAAACTAGAAGCAGCCCATCAATATTATTCATTAAAATATTAAAATGTCTTTCCTGTGCACTTTTGCCACAGTTTTAGCTTGACTCCTGTTTTTGGGCCAGGCAAGGGACAACTCACAGCACATGAGATGCTCAGAAGTAGCTGAGAGGACACCACTTTAAGTCACCTCTAACTCATCCATACCATATGGATAGGTAGCCTTAAGCACTGCACTAGACAACACAAATCCTCTAGGTTCCCGGTTGAAAAAAGAGAAGGGATGATGCTAGCCCTACCCTCACTGTGCTGGCTGGTTTTATGGCAACTTGACACAAGCTAGTGTTACTGGAGAAGACAGGGCCAGTATGTCCACAGAGCTAGTTCCAGGATAGCCAAGGTTATACAAAGAAACCCTGCTTCAAAACAAAAACAATAACAAAAAACCCCAAAACAAAACAAACAACAAACAAACAAGCAAAAGAAATGCCCTTCATAAGATCTTTAGGGCATTCTTTTATTTAGTGATTGATGTGGGAGGGCCCAGTTCATGTGGGTGGTACCATCCCTGGGGAGGTGGTCCTAGGTTCTCTAAGAGAGCAGCCTGAGCAAGCCATGGAGAGTAGTAAGTCAGTAGGCAGCACCCCTCCATGGCCTATGCACATCAGCTCCTGCCTCCACATTCCTGCTCTGCTTAAGTTCCTGTCCCAACTTCCTCTAATAATGGACCATGATCTGGAAGTTTAAGCTGAATAAACCCTTCTCTGCCCAATTTGCTTTTTGGTCATGGTATTTTGTTGCAGCAACAGAAACCCTGACTAAGACACTCAGTGTGGTATTTAGAGATGCTGATGTGTAGTAAAGAGTTTCTGCATGATTTCCAGAACTTGGTGGCTCTGGGCTCAGGCACTCTTGACAGCCTGCTACATAGTGCAGGTATTAGGACCTGGGCTTCCCACAATCAGAACAACACGTTTATCTAGGTTTACTTACACAGTAATGACTCTCCACTCCTTTGCTTTCTCTCTGGGTTTCCTACTTTAGTTCCTATCCCAATATTTGGCTCACAGCAGATGATTTTTAAACAAGTAAATGAATGAAGGTGACGGATGGGAGAGAGAAGGAAGAGATCCCATAATTGAGCAGCACAGATTCTACACCTAGTCTGAATTCTACTTAGCCACAACAGCTATACCAACCTGGGCAAGTCAATCTTCCTGTGCCTGTTTCTTGTCTCCTGGGTTCACATACAGATACTGTCCTATCAGCTTGCTATGATTAAATGGGCTTAAATTTTACTTTTACTTTTTACATTTTACTTAAAATTTTCTTAAATTTTAAAAGAATTTAAGTAGTGCCTGGCACACAGGAAGTACAAGGTGTTTGTTAAGTTAAAAATTAATGCTCTTTAGGGGGTGATAGGAATGTGCCACATCTTCATTATTGTGGTGGCTTCAAAACTGTCAGAACTCATTGAACCATATGTTTAAAATGGATGGTTTCTTGTACATATACTATATATCAGTGTAGTTGATAAACCATCAGAATGATATCCAGAATACAGAATAACTTTACAGTAGACCAAGAAAGGCAGGGGTGGGTGCATGACTGTGAATGGATGCTCAGGACAATGGGGTACTTCACAGGGCCACCCTGAAGTCCTTTGACTCCTGTGCCCTTTATGTCAATGTGAGAATTTTAATAAATGTTTGCATATTGTGCTCTCTTAGGGTATGCCTAATGCCTAATGTCTGGGAAGGGGATTGGGCAGTTAGTGACAAGGCAGAACTCATAACAAGGCCATATAAAATTAAGAGGAAATAAATGATGGCTCAACACTGAATGGAGGGATGTAAATATTGGGAGCACGTAGTGAGGCATGGGAAGCCAACTGATCAAATGCTGAGGAGCAGGGCCCAGCTCTAATCACCTCGGCTTCCTCTGATGGACTGCAATAGAGGGCAGTGTTCCTGAACCAGGATAAAGTTGCTGGGAGTCACTGTGGTATTTTCTGTTATCCTTATACCAAGACCACCTCTGGGGCAGGACCATACCTCACTGGTCTGCAGTGTCCAGCACAGTGTCTGACACAGGCACATATTCTTTGGCTGGGGAAAGAGCAGACCAGCTGTGACTGGTTCCATTCTACTGGGAGTCCAGCCTTGTAGCAGATGTCAGTGCAAACCCACATGGACCATGGAAGCCCACTGTAAGCAAACTGGAGTTTGCTTCAGGAAGTGCGATGGGAATAACAATGATGATGGCAATGATAACAACCATGTAAAATTACCATGATTAATTAGCACAGGATGAATTCACAGTGGACAGGGACAGCAGGCATTAACTCAGGCATCAGATCACTTCATCCAAGACTTGCCTCAGGACTGACTTCCAGCAAGTCTTCCTGAGCTGAAGTTTTCTCATCTACAAAGTGGGAATAAAGCTGCTCAGCTGTGTTGTGTGGCTAGTACAGCATGTAAGTAAGAAGTTTAGAACCGTATATGACTGTACTAAGGGTCAGCACATGAGCTACTTTAGAAAGTTTCTCTCCTTGTGATTTCACAGGTATGCCAACAAAGGGGTTAGAGTTCTGAGGAGACAGCATTAAATGTATTTTCTGAGGTAGGCAGAGACTTGTAAGACTCTACTGTCATGATTTTATGCTATTAAAATTCAGACCCCCACCAGCCTGTTGTTGTTTTCCTGATTCTGGCTCATGCTCTGAGGCCACACTGTCTGTGTCTGAGTTCCAACTCAGCCTCCATGTTGTGGGTACTCCTATATCTGTTGAACTGGCTGCTCAATGAAGAAGTGACACCCACATCCAGGACAGTGATTACTAGTAGGCTGGAGGAGACTGGGTAGAGTTGGCACAGAAAGGGCTGCTGTGGTTGTAATGCTATCTCTCCATTTGGGTAGTGGGAACACAGTGTGTCCCCATCACAGACTCAGCTCACCATATAGTTAGGATAGGTACATTTTCCCTTTTAAATCTCATACATTAGTAAAAAGTGGTAACATGCCCCACCAGCTTGTTTTGGGAATTAAATTAGTAAATATGTATTATGATAGCACCTGGTATATAATTAGCACTAGGTACTAAGCTGTCCTTGCTATGACAATAAAAGAGCAGAAGTCATTTTGTGCCATGTACTCTGTACAGGGCTCTTGTGCCAGCACCAAAAAGCTCAACATGTGTTAACTGGGAGTGGGGGAGGTGCACAGGATGAAACTCAGCTTTTCATTTTTATCTTTTTTACTATTATTGTTGTTGCATGTGTGCCATGGAACAACATATGGAGAGGGACCTTGGAGAGTCATCCCTTTCCTTCTGCCATGTGGGCTCCAGGGACTGAACTCAGGACCAAGCTGCACAACAAGTACTTTTACCCACCAGGCCACTTTTTGGGTCCCTTACACACTGGGTTTTTTGTTTGTCTGTTTTGTTTTTGTTTTTTGGGATGGGGTTTCTCTCTGGAGCCCTAGTTGTCCTGGAACTCACTCTGAAGATCAGCCTGGCCTCCAACTCAGAGATCCACCTGACACTGTGTCCCAAGTGCTGGGATTAAAGGTGTGTGCCACCACTACCCAGTAACACACTGCTTTGACAGGACTCAATATCCTCCTAACCATAGCCACTATGATCTGGTTCAAGTAAAGCCTAGGCTTGCTTTGTTCATCCCTCTGGGAAAGGGTAACTGACTCGTCTCCTGACTCAGATAAGATGCCCTCTTAACCTGACTCAGATAAGACTTCTAAACAGCAGGTTGCATTTTCAAAAAATTTGAAGGTAGAGGACATAGTTAAAATTAAACCCAAGTGACATCTCAATAATTTGTTAACAAAAATTTTATAGTAAGTGACTACTCCTGGGCTTTAAGTAGTCACTTCTTTTGTTAATTGTATGCTGGGGTTACAGAGCTTGAAGGTCACAGCAAATCTCAGGGCCTGCCATGTGCCAAAAGCTGTTATGCACTCTGCATCCATCACCTCTGACTGATGTCCACAGCAGCGCAATGACAGCTACAAGTTGTGTCCTTGTGTGGCTCAACCCTTTGTGTTATCATCTTAATCTCTGACACTCTTATATGACAAAGAGGGATTACTATGGGTAAGAGAGTATAAACACATGAGCCTCAGAAGCACAGGGCTCAGCTTTGAACACAGTTGAATGGTACACCTGCATTCCCCGCTACTTATTTTTTGACACAACTGTGTCTTCTGACAATATCATAGACCTCAACAGCATTTTCTCTGGACTATCATACCTAGTTGATAGATGAGGAAACCAAGGCTAAAGAGATGAAATAATGGGCTTGTGCTGTTAGAACTCGTGTGTGTCACAGAAAGAACATGAGCATGGGTTGCAGTGTTCTCTGTACCAGCACATAAAAAAATGTAGCCAAATGCATGCGCATACATATGAGCACATAAACAAGAACAGCTTGGGGAGCCAGTGGCCTCCTAGGAGGAAAGCAAAGAAACGAGAGGAAAGAGGCAAGTACAGATGAGAAGAGGAGAGGCAAATGGGATCCTAAGCTGTTTTATTCTTCCTGAAATCTTCAGTAAAAACCGAGGACACTTGCCTTTCCTTTCTCTGCCCCAGAGGTCACCAAGCTGCCAAGCAGTTGATAAACGTGATGGCTTTGCTTTGGAGCCAGGAGTCACTGATGGGCTCCTTCCTGCCCCATCAAATTAAAATCTAAGCCCACAGCTCAGAGAGCCTTAAGAGCCCACTGGAATTTCCCAGCATGCTTTAAATAGAAACAGAAGTTTGACAGGGGAGGGAAGCAGTGCAAATACTCCCAAGTCAGGTCAAATTCACCTCACAAGGTAGTAAGCTCTCATGACATTAACGCAGCTAGAGATCCTCATCCCAGACTAGTAGAAGGCCTGCTCTCCAGTGGCACCTCTTCTGAGTGGCCACTCAATACTAGCTAGTCATTCACAAGAGCTGTTGGGCTATAAGAACACAGGGACAATTATACCATGATCTCTGAACTCTAGGGGCTGCTAGTCTTCTTGTGATGGGTCCTAGGGAAACCCTGACATGGAGGAGACCTTGCCCCAGTGGAATATCCAGAAGTACCTAGAGCCTGTCTTGTCTGTCTGGGTGGTCAGAAAGCCCCAAGGATGTTGTTCAGCTTTTTACTTGCTATCTAGGTATCTCTAGGCAAGGCATACAACACTGGTTCTCTTGTCTGTGGACTGGGAATCATAGTTGGTAAGTCTGGGGAATCATTGACAAGTGCACAGGTTCCCTCCAGGGTCAACAGCTTAGTGTTGGCAGGCCTTCCTCTCTAAGCTGAGTTCTGTCATTTCTCCTGAAGCCACAGTCTTCAAGCCCATCCTAACACAGCCTCTATCTAGCTGGAGTGGAGGGTGAGACCTTCAAACCCTGATTCTACCACTGGTGGAGACTCTGTATTTCCATGTGTATAAGAGTCAAGAAATTGACATTCTTTTTTTTTTTTTTTTTTTAAGTTTTGTTTTTTTGAGACAGGGCTTCTCTGTGTAACAGCCCTGGCTGTCCTGGACTCACTTTGTAGACCAGGCTGGCCTCAAACTGACAGAGATCCGCCTGCCTCTGCCTCCCGAGTGCTGGGATTAAAGGTGTGTGCCACCATGCCCAGCAGAATTGACATTCTTTATTCTCTTTTTCTGTTGCTGGGACTGGGGGTAGACAGTACTTGGTGAGACAACCTGACTCCTTCCAGCTTCCATACCCCCTGCTTTTCTAGGAACCCTTCCTGACTCCAGCTCCTATAAGGAGTGGTCCCCAAATCCTGAGTCAAGTGCAAGGGAGAATAGGCTCAGGGATGCATCTCATGGCTTCTTGTGTTTGATTACTAGTCCCTAAAACTTATGGTTTTAACCTACCCTTTTCCATACAGCCATGTCACCTACAAAATGGTTTAGAGCTTGATAATATAACCTAATTTAAAACTCCCAGCATCCTTGTGGAGTAGACAATGGGGTCCTATTTCATAGACAACAAACTGAAGCTCTAAAAGAGGAGTGACTGAGCTTGGGACCATCCCATGCAGAGCCTGGGCTCTTTATGATGAAAAGACACAGGGCGCCGGGCGGTGGTGGCACACGCCTTTAATCCCAGCACTTGGGAGGCAGAGGCAGGCGGATCTCTGTGAGTTCGAGGCCAGCCTGGTCTACAAAAGTGAGACCAGGACAGCCAGAGCTGTTACACAGAGAAACCCTGTCTTGAAAAACCAAAAAAAAAAGAAAAGACACAGGGCTGGTGTTGAGCACATACTGAAGACAGTAACTGGGTCACATGTTTCTTTTGTGACCATCACAGACAGGCTGTTAGTTAAGTGGATCCTAAAGTAAGATCAATATAATATCTTTGTTTTTGCATGTTAAAGCATTTCATACAGTGTAGTAACTTGGCTCAAATCCTGTCTTCCATTGTGTTACTTTAGACAAGCTACATAACTTTTCTGTGCCTAAACTTTATCACCTGGAAAACAGGGCTATGAATACCAGAGCAGATTTGTTAGAAAAATTAAACAGTGAGTCCATAATGTGTCTGCTAGTTCATAACAGCACCCATCCAAACAACAAGACATGGATTTAGGAGCTTTACCAGGAGTGTAAGAAGATATGGATTCCCTAATCCCAAAATGGCTTGGGGCCTCCCTACCATAAAACAAGGCCTCACTCCTCCTACACAACTGCCACTGGCCATCATTCATTCATCACTAAGCACGGCAAACCCAACTCCCATCTCCACCTGCCTTTTATTTGAAATGTCAATTTTTAAAGAGTGGAGAGGTTGGAGACCCAATTTAACAAGCACGCTGAAACATTGTTTATTGCTCCCATAAACATGGCTTAGTGAGAATTACGGACTTAATCAGGGGGAACTGATCTCCCATGAAAAGGAGCACTCAAAATTTCAGGACAGCACCTTCATTGAGACAATCTCTTAACTCTGCAAACAAACTATTGGTGGCCTTTACATATGTGGTGGTTAAGGGATAGCCAGTGTTATGATTTGTCTTGTGCAGGAGCCTCTAAGCCCTAAAAGTTCACAGCACTTTGAAGATATAGGAGAAATAGCTGGAAATTATGTTTAGGAGACATGGCTCAAAAAATACAACCAAGCTCTGCTGGATGGGAAGTGGGACTTTGCTAGACATCAAGGACTGCTCAGAGAGGACCCAGCACCATGACAAAGCCGTGTAATAAGCAGCTGGGCTGACTGAGCTCATCAGAGCTTGAGGAAGCATGTGGTGAGAGAGAAGATTTGGGGATCTGCTTTCTGGAGGAGAGGTACTCTGTAAACCCAAAAGGATGCTGTGTGGGTTTTCTGGGGACTGTCTTCCCTTTAAAACAACCATTTCCAAAGGATGAGATCCTGGGAACCTAACTTCCCAATGTGAGGATTCATTAGTGCTACTCTGATCATTCTAGGGAAGGTTTTCATAAGACACTCACCTTGAACAGAATGTATCAGCCTGTCTGCCAGAGGCAGGAAAGGCAGCAGATATAAAATTTTATTATTTCAATGACCCAGTAGCAGCCAGGAGGACTTAATGAAATTGCCAAGATTTACAATCTGAAACAGCTATTGCACAGACAGATATGGTTAAGGGAGCTGTGCCCTGTGACCTTTCAACCCTTTGATCCTCTCACGGCAGGTGGCCTGGAGCCCCCTCCTGGGCATCTCCCTCTCTTCCGACACTGTTGATCCTTGACGCAATAAGCCTGACCCTACACAGGTGACTCACATGTTGATCACCAGCAGCTGCTGCTAATGGAACACTCACTCCGAGGTGGGAGAAGAGGCATGGGTAGGCAGGGTCCAGTTGTGCTGAAATGATGTCCCATAGTCACTGCTCAGCAATGGGTAATGATTGTCATTTCCAGAAACCGTCCTTAAAAGTGAAACTCTGCCCTCTTGCACTTTATAGTTTTGAGCTGGGAGGGTGGTGGAGCAAAACCCCAAAAACCACAACAACCCACCTTTTAAAACTCAATCATAAATCTAAAAAAAGAAAGGAAAAAAAAAACCCACAAAAACCAACCCTTAAGTCCTAAATGTATCTCTTAGAACTTCCCCTGAAACCATGTGCAGCAAATTTATACCAACGAAAATCAAAACAATTTTTGGAAACCTAAAATTGACTGTTTTCAGTTCCATGAAATTTCATTTAAAAAACCCCATATGCCAAAATGTCCAAATTCTCTTATTTTTAAAAAGTGGGATGGCTTCCAAAAATCATAGCATTCTTTTCTTTCTCTCTCTTTCTCTTCCTCTCTCTCTCTCTCCTCTTCTAAAGCTAGGAATGGGTAGTACAAGTATGGACTTATCAAGCTTCGGAATTTAACTCATTTGGTCAGTACAAAATATTTGCAGGCACACACTGGAGAGAACCCCTCCCAGTACTGGTTGTTGGGTACTGTGGTTTGTCGTGGGCTGGAGAAATATTCAGGAGCCTCAGCTTGGCCCTTTTAGTTTCTTTCAGGTACTGGTTAATAGAGCAAAAGCATTTTAGCAGAAAACACTCTGAGGGTGTTGGTGGCTTTCAACAAGACTTAATGCCACCACTGATTACACGTAAGGCCTCAAGCCAATGCCCGGCTTTTACACAAACACAGGATGATGCCCCCAAGCTCTCCCTGACAAGGTCTATGCTTAGTTAATGTATAGCCAAAGGGAATATCCTATCATAGCCTGCCCTTCTGTTCAACTTTAGGTTAATCTTGAGCTTAACTGAGAACCAAACAGTAGGGAAAAAGAGGTTTGTACTCTAGTTTTATTCACCTTTATTGTTTGTTTAGTTTAGACAGTGGTTTATGGAGAAAGTGGTTACAAGAAGTAGGTAAGATGTAGTTATTCATCACAGCTGGGCCACTTGTACAAACTACTAAAAATACTCAATAATAATATTTGCCATTGAGTGAGAGCTTGCTGATGTGCCTGACACTTAATGGTCACCCTTTGGATAGGTGCCTGCATTTAGCTGATGGGGATCTGAAGGTATACAATGCCACCACAGTCAGTGACTTGTCCCAGTTACACAGACAAATGATGGAGCTGGGATTTAAATCTGGCTCAACTACTACTCCAAAAGCCACACTCCATCCATGTTATTCTCAACAAAAGCAAAACACAAACCAAATAACACACAACAATTTGTTCAGAAAATGCCAGATTTCATCTTGCTTACACATTGCCCTGGCTCATTTAAATGCCTTCCAAATCAATTATTTTAGGTCATTAAGAGGAAGTTTAATTTGGTTGACAAACACCCCTACTGTGGTGACCTCACATATCAACAGTAAATGCCTGATGGTCACAAATTCGTACCATGAGCTGCTGAGCATGGTGTTAAACAGAACCACATGTGCCCAGACCCAAAGTGGGATTTGCATAGGCCAAGGGAGTCTCTCTTCAATCATCACTGCCATTGAAACACACCCATCAGGCTTACACCAAGTCACTCCCAAGGAGTTTATGAAAAAAAGTCCCCTGGCCCACGGCTGGCCTCAGTTAAAAGTGACTCTAAGTGAATGTCAATTTAGGAAAGTTAATCACCGTAAAACAAAGAGGATGAAAAGAGGGCAGAGATTATCTTGGGTAGATGAGTTCCTTAATTCTTTAAAGAAACAATTTCTATTCCACAGCCATGAAATACTGGCAGTTACTTCCATTTGTTTTGCACCTATCATGTGGCAGACATGGGAATCACTGAGGGTTTGGGGGTACACACATTTCCTTCCTGCTCCTCATTAAATATTTCTGTGAAGTGAGGAACCTATTCACACAAGGGATGAATGTGAGCCTTAAAGGGCCATCTTAACACCCCAGAGGCCCTTTCAAGGCAGTGACCAGGAAGCTGAAGCATTTTGCATACTAGTAGATCCAAACTTCACCTATTATTTGTTTCCAAGAGGTATCTCCAAAGAGGCCAGGATTAAAAGCATTTTGCACATAGGGGACAGACTGTGAAATGACTCATACCTTTTCTCCTGTTTGGTCTGATTCGTATTTTAAGTAAGAACCTGGTTAGAAGGAATCTACTCCTAGAAGAAAATTGAACTCAGGCCTGCAAGGCTCCACTCTGCTTCAGGGGGCCTGTAGTCCACTTCTTAACGTTCATTTGATGAGAATTTGATTCATTAAATCATCTTTTGTTAAGGGTTTATTAATCCAGAGTTTCCTCTGAAGTCAGTTTTAACATTGTTGAATGGGCTTTACCTATAACGGCAAGCTAAGAGACGAAAGGAAAAAACTGAAAAACAAAAGCATTATCCACAGTGCCGTGCTGCACGACTGCTCAGTTTCTCTCCAGTGTGACTGATGCTTAACCACCATGAATTAGATTGAGAATGGCAGGACTTTGGGAGACCTTTACCTTTGTCAGAAGTACTTGCTCCCTTTGATTACATAAAGTACCACGAGGGCTTTAAGCTGGTTTCCATGAACTGATCTCAACATTGGGTGAGTGGTATATTAAAGGCAGATGCCATTGTGAAGAGGACAGAGTTTCCAGGGGGAAACCTACCCACCAAACCAGACCTCTTTCAAGGCCCTATGTGAACAAAACCTGCATGCTTGTGTTCTGAACTCCTCATTCGATGGTGGTGCTGTTGGCATGTTAAGGGAAGTTGGGCAATATTAAACCACTGTCCAATTACTTTTCTTTACAAAAATCAACCAACCTCTAGGATTTCAATCATTTAACCTTTGCCTCTTTCATTTATACTATCCAACTATGAACACCTGATCAAATACGTAGAACAAACTCTTCACACTCATTAAACGAGTTAATTCTCACAAGTCTTTGGGACACCATTGCATCTCTATAGATGAGACAAGGAGCCCTGGGGAGACAAGGAAGTGGGTTCCATTATTCTGGAAATGGAGCTTGTCTAAGGAGCTTGCTACACTCCCACAATCAGTCCTGTGATTTCCTCTCCCAGGATACCCAGAGTGAAGCACGATAATGGAAATGGTAGACCTAAGTGTGGAGCAGGGCCAGGCCTAACTCATGAAGCCTTGTAGGACATGGCCCAGAGGAGCAGTTGTGGGTGGACAGACTCATTTTTGCAGAGAATCACTTACAGCCTTGGCTCCTCCTTCTGCAAGGTGGCTATTTGTATTTTTCAAAAAAGCTGAGCCATGTGCCAAGGGAAAGGAGATACAGTCTCCAGTGTGTGATTACTCATACCCTAGTGTGTGATAACTCAAAGATTTGGAACGCTCTAGCCTCTGCCATCCCTCTCTCTCTCCTGCTCAGGTTCTCCCCATGAACCTGTGACTGCATCCACCAAATGAGATTTTTCATGCAAACTTGGCTTTTCTATTGCCCCAACAATCGACTCACAATGGAAGTTTTCTATGATTTTTTTTTTTTTAAAGATTTATTTATTATGTATACAGTGTTCTGTCTGCAGGTATATCTGCAGGCCAGAAGAGGGCACCAGATTTCATTATGGATGGTTGTGAGCCACCATGTGGTTGCTGGGAATTGAACTCATGACCTCTGGAAGAGCAGCCAGTGCTCTTAACCGCTGAGCCATCTCTCCAGCCCAGTTTTCTATGATTTTGAGGACACACACAAACCATCATTTGTACTCGAATAGGATTATGGCTCAGAGTTTTATAAATTACACTGTACCTCTGTATACATGCAGAATCCTGGGAAGCAGCAGAATGCTTCAATGGTTAACAAGAGACACTCAGCTTTACTAAGTACTGAATGGTTTAAAAATGAGCAAAAATGCCGGGCGGTGGTGGCGCATGCCTTTAATCCCAGCACTTGGGAGGCAGAGGCAGGCGGATCTTTGCGAGTTCGAGGCCAGCCTGGTCTACAAAGCGAGTCCAGGACAGCCAGAGCTGTTAAACAGAGAAACCCTGTCTCGAAAAACCAAAAAAAAAAAAAATGAGCAAAAATAATAAATAAACAAACAAACAAACAAACCAATGTGAACAAAGGATTAAAGACTTGCTATCCCACGAAAAACATGAAAAGGAAAAACTAGCTAAAATACTCCCAACTTAAACAACAGACATCTAGGCTCTTTGTAATGCAAAATAATCCAAAATATCTATTATTTCCCATCTGTAAGAGAATCCTATTATTTTGTGTCAAAGCCCAAGAGTGAACCAAGGCCTCCACTGCAGGCAGAAACAATGTGGCCTATGCATTCCAGAGATCAAGACAGTCTGGATCTGACAGTCTGATTCTGTCCCCAGAATGATGCCTTGGTGAATTTGTAGAACCAGGCCTCCAGGGGCCATTTCATAGAGAAATACCAATAAAAAGAGAGAAGACTACTGGGAGCCCAGCTGTTTGCCCTGAGTAGCCATCATATGCCTCTTGTGGTAGCTAGTAAGGAAAGCTGGGTAGGCAATGGTCCTGGGTCTCATGTTCCCCATTTCTATGACCTGGAACTATCACTGAGGCCATCATTTAAATTTACAACTTCAAACCAGGGTGGAGAATGGATATCTGATGGATAAAAACACTTGAACACAGACAGGAAGTGAGGTATAGTAACCCATGCCTTTGATTCCAGAATGTGAGAGGCTGAGGCAGGAGGATTGCTTCAAAACAACAAAATAAAATAAAAGGCAAAACACGAACAATTACAGCCAGAGAGGAGAGGACAATATCGAGTAACAGTGGTGTTTAAGTCCTTCAAGCAAAGCATCACTACAAATACTTCAGCTGTGGCCTGGTAGCAAAGGAAGCCATTCAGAAGCATTGGTTAGGGAGGCTAATACATCTGAATTTTATACACAGGGTTTTGGTGTGTAATTTCCTTAAGAATTACCTTGATCTTTACAAATATCAATTTACCTTATTAACAGTGCGAAGCAGTTTCTGAGCATTTTATGTGGAAGGACTGGTTCTAATGGCTTACAAGGAGAAGGTCTGACCATGTCCCTCCCCTATTTACACCCTTCAATGGCTCTCTGTTGCCCTATAAAGTTCAGGCTCTTTAATGCAGCTTACAAGGCCCGGGATAGCTGGCCTCCCTCTTCATGCTCCTGCCGACGTGGAACTCCTCATGGTCCTGTGAAGCCTTGGTCCTACTTCCAGGCTCTGCAGATGGGGTTGATTCCCTGTTCTCCTGGCTTTTCTGGGCCTGGTCTACTGGTTGGGCTTCAGGTTCTGCATCTCTTCATCTGAGATGTGTGGGCTTCAGCCCTCCAAGAAAGGATTGGTGCCTCCTACCACAGCTGCTGTCAGCCCAAATTCACCATCAACTTCTACTTGTTCGCATCTGCTCCAGAAAAACCTCCAAAAAGGTGGAGGCTAGGTGCAGCCACTATGAAATACAGACCTAGAACATAAAAGCCTCTCAGTGCCTTATTGTGAAAGGGTTGTGCACCATGTCCCTAACACAGGTCAGACCATGGGACATGTTGAACATCTACAGGACTCTGCTCCCTTCTAGATGAAGAAAGTAAGATCCAGAGAGACAAATTATCACGACTGCCACATTCACTGGGAGTTCAAGAAATCTAGTACTTACACAGCCATAATATAGTGTCAGAATTTTTCAAGGAAAACACAAAAACAAACACGACAGTCAAATGCATGGGTGTGGTCAGGTAGGGGATACAGGAGGACACTGAATCTTTTTTTTTTTTTTTTGGTTTTTCGAGACAGGGTTTCTCTGTGTATCCTTGGCTGTCCTGGACTCACTTTGTAGACCAGGCTGGCCTCGAACTCACAAAGATCCGCCTACCTCTGCCTCCCAAGTGCTGGGATTAAAGGCGTGCGCCACCACCGCCCGGCCTAGGACACTGAATCTTATGAAGTGTTCTTCCCACCCCTAGGAGAGTACAAACCAGCGTACACCAGGCAGGTGCAAGTCAATTTTGCTAAGACTGTTTCTCTGGGGAACCTAAGCATCCACACATTATGATTTCAAAGCCACCATCTCAGTAGTATACATGAGTTTAACTGAACAAAGAGAGGCAGCCATTGCTGCTGATTCAGTGGAGCTCTTTATGTGATGGGCACCATACTGTCTCACCAGACCTTTCCAATGCTTCCATACAGGGGACTCCATCCTTATCCTCAGTTTGCAAGTGAGAAAACAAGAGACTCATCAGTTGATATATTTGCCCAAGATCACCTGAGCAGGAAGTATGAAAGCCAGACTCCAGGACCCACATTCCAAACATCCTGCCTCTGCATACAGCAGGGTGTCAATTACAAGCTAGTCTGAGCCTTTCTTCAGAAACATGTCATTGTAATCAACATTCCCTCCACCTTCCTGACCATTTTACCATCAGACATGACATAAAACATATTCTAGCTGCACCTCCTCCCCACATCACTCTAAGGTTTGCACTGAGCACTGTTTTGAAGCATGTGAGGAAGCTCTTCATTTCCAAATAGGAAAAGCACCATCTACCAGACATGACCTGGCACCTGCTATCAGATATGGCACAGAAGGGGGACTGAATAAATGTGTCTTGAACTAAATTGAGATCAGTTGAATGAAAGGAAATAGTCAATGTGTAATCTGGCCATGTTTTGGGATTTCCTAGCTGCCAACTAACATGATCATCCTCTCCAAGAAGCAGTTAGGCCTATGCCAATACCCTTGGCTATTCTGCTCATTTGCCACCAGCCTCCAATTGCTTAGATGAGAGAAAGAATATCAAGAGGCAGAAGGAGTGAGAGGAAAGAAGAGCAGCTATAAACTTGTCACTATGGAAGAAAAGTGGACTCTTTATAGTGACAAGGTTACCATTTAGCAAACAGCAATGGCATCTTGCTCAAACTTGAAGACTAGAAGTAGGTCTTTCCTCAAAATAACTTTCCTTCCAATGAGAATACTAGGTTATAATTTCTGTTTCTTTTTGTGCACAAATTTGAGTGTCATAAAAATGGTTAAAAAGTCTTCCTATGGTAGCTTTTTCTAAACTTTTATGAACATCTGCCACATTCATTTGAAGTTTAAAAAATCCTGGCACATATGCAAAGGCATAATAAGGTGCCTATAGCTTTCAAGAAAAAATAACAAGCCAGTCAAAAATAAGCCTTTTGCTGAATTGCCAGTAAGAAAACTAGTCTAGTGAGTACTGGGCCTCCCAGCCCTTCCTTACAGAGCTTATTGGCCACACTCCTCCCTAGGCACTGGAGACCTACAGGAAAATCTTGGGACACAGTTGCAGCACTAAAGGCCATGTCAGAGCCACATAAGTCCAGCAAGCAAGCACAATACCAGGCCTGAGCTGAAGTCCAGGAGACTCAGAGAAAGAATTTCAACATTTGGTGGAGGGGATAGGGGGTAATGTCCACAGGAAACGTTTTTGTTGTTGTTTAAAAAACTACCCAGAGGCTGGAACAATTTCTACTTTTGTTTTTCTTTTGATACTGACCACACAAGAGTACAGTACAGCAGGGCCACTGCTTCCTGAACCTTCTCACCTAAAGCTCTTTAAAGGCTGGACAGAAGAGACTCATGCCTGTTCACCTAAGTGCTTTGAATTTTAGCAACTCCAAATTGTATGCTTTACTATATAAAAGGGCTTGTTTTGTATTACCTAAAGTCTAATAAGGTAAACATTAAAGCCTCTTTTGAGTATGCACACGCATGTGTGCACACACAGTATGATGGACACTGCCCATGTGTGGGAGCCTGAGGAAGATGGCAGACAGCTGCTCCATCACTCTCTGCCTTATCCCTCTGAGACAAGGTCTCTCACAGAACACAAAGACAGGCTGCAGACCAGACAGTCCCATGATCTTCAGGTCTCTGTGACCAATAGTGATGAGATTATAGGTGCCAGCTGCCTGGCTTTTTATGAGCTATGATGGCATTGGGTGACTTGCCAATAGTGATGCCTCTAGGAAGCTTTAAAATGTGCTGTTACAGCTCCTCAAGCGCTAACTTCACCCTTCTCAGAAAGTTGTGCCTCAGACAAAACCACCTGCTTGACACCCTGCTCAAGAAACTAAGGCCACCACAGAAGATGATGCTGTCTTTGCTCCTATGGGATTTTTATTCCACAAGTCACACTGTGGGACTTGGAAGCAAACAGCTATTGTTTAGAGTAAGAGACTGCACAGGTCAAAGAAGAGCATGACAGAGTGCTTTCCGGAATTGCCAGAGAAGGGCAGGGCTACTATGGGGACACACAGGGTCTATTTAGTTCATGCACTGGTTCATACATGTTCTTACAGTGATGGGGCAGAAGGCCCGACAGCAGTGGAGAAGCCATAGGGAACTTGGGGGGGAACACAGAATGAGAATGGAAGGTGTGACTCAGTGAGCACACCTGCCAACCCACATGGCAACCCATACCATAGGGGACTAAGAACTAATCCTTATTCTCGTTTTGTACCTCCAGGACTGAGCACAGTTCTTGGAATATACAAGGCCCACATTTTGCTATCAAATCAGTGAACAGGGCTTTGTGAGAATCCAAGAAAGCTAAGGAAAAGAGCCAAGGAAGGCAGTGAGAAAGGAACAAGATTGGAGTCGCTTTATATAGAGACTTGTGAGTATTTACCGAGAATGCTTGTGCCCCAACTTTGGGGCATCTGCATGCAATACCTTTCAAAGAACTGGGAACACCAGAAGGGAACATAGAGAAAAAAAACCAAGCCAAGACCAGATACTTTGGAGAATGCTGAATTGCTCAGAATGTGTGTCTGCAAATAATAAACTGTTGGGGAAAGACTGAGACAGCTCAAGTTCAGGGAGGTGAAGTTCAGTGGATTCTTGAAATCAGTGGGACCTGAAATTCAGAGAGGCAGAGCAAGGCAGTGTTATTATCACAGGGCTGCACTACTGACTTTGACTCAGTGCTGAAGAAAAAGCCTCAGACAAGATGGATGGAAGGCACATGGAGAAGAAAAACAAGACAAGCCAAGACTTTGGAGAATGCTGAAGGCACTGGGACACTAGAAGGGTCTGGAAAACATATGACAGAGAAGAGTAGAAGGTGGGAGGAGAAGCAGGGTGCTGATAAACCCAATAGTCTTTCATGCTTTAAACTCTAAAGTAGTTGTCGTGAAAGGTCATTAGAAAGGATTTACTTTTAATTTGTCCTATGGGAGCTTTGAATAGACCCCCACACGTAACAAAGGTAAAACACACAGCAATCTCTGTAGTCTGATCTAAATACATCATCCGAGATAGTCCATAAACTGTGTACTGTATGTGCTTAGGGCTGGGTGATGACAGGGAGGGACTGTTAACAGAATGTAGGAGCCACATGGCCGTCCTGTCAAATTAGAAATTTGAGCAGATTTCTGTGGTCTATTTTGATCAAGATTCTCAATGTCAAACAAACAGGCTTTTCGATAACCAACTCGTTTCATTTTCATAAGCACAATAGCAGAGTGTGCAACAGTTAGCAGAGAAGCAGGTGGTCCTCATCGATGTGAAATGAAAGGAACACAAGAGAAGTAGCACTTCCTTTAAGACATGCTAAGCACCATGGCAGGCATGGCTGGGGACTTCCTCCCAGAGCCTATCCTGTGCCACATGGGCAAGCTGACCAGCTCCACCCTTCCCAGGGCAGTGCAAATGTCTGTCCTTTCCCTTGGAAGAAAAGGCTGGAGGTCAAGTTTACAAACCAAGGGCGCGAACAAAAGCACAGAAAGTCCAGGCCACTGAAAGCACTGCTGTCTGATTGGTCTGATTGGTACAGCCACACAGAAAGCAAACTGGCAGCAGACTCACAGCTTTGATCAAGCATTTCTGCTTTAGGGATTCTGCACTAGGGATATAATGCAGGAAAAAAATGCAGATAAAGTCTTATGCATAAAGATGTTTGCTGAAGTGTTATTTATAATAGGGAAAAAAGTCATCGGGCAACCTCAGTGTTCAATGGCAGAAAAATGGTTAAGTTGTAGGAATGACAGGGAACAAATGGAAAACTATTGTTACTGAGGGATAAAAAAGACAAGTATTCCCACATCATAACACTGATAGTAATGAGAACATTATATGAAATATGCATCTACAGGATAAAAACTAGATGGGAGAATAGTAAAATTGTCACAGTAGTTCATTCTGGAATAATGGCAATGTGGATAATTTTAATTTTCTTCTTCATAACTTCTATAGAGCATTTATATCACATTTCCTACCATGAAAATATAACACTGTTACAGTGACTCAGAATAATATCATTATGAAAAACAAACAAACCCTTTCCCTTCCCTTTTCCAAGCCCAAATGGTACTTTTCCTCCTACCTCCCTACCCTCCTTCATTTACCCAGGAAAAATCCACCATCTCCAACAAAAGTGGAGAAGCCCAGAATGCAGGAGACAGTCAGAGGGTTTAGGATGATGGATGGGGTTGGTGCATTGAGAAGGACAGGAGATGCACATGAGCAGTTGGTTCAGCTGCTCCTCTGAGCAGAGCTGCAGATCCTGAGATCCCATTTTTCTGCTACACAAAGCAAACCAAAGCCGACATCAGGGATCAGGGAGGAAAGAAGCCCACTTACCTCCATTAAACTTAAATGGATTCCTATGAGGTAGGGCATGGGAGCACTGTGAAGAGAAACAGAGACACACAGCTGCTTTAATGTCTGTTACTTCCAACAGAAAATTACAGATGGTTCACTATTTAGAGAAAAGCTGTTTTAATAAACGTATGCACAGTTACATTTCCTTTCACAACAAAAATCTTAATGTGACATTTTGTTTCCAAGCCTAGAAACGCAAAGAATTTAAAAATGAAGGCAGCACTGGGAACGGCACAGCTAGCAGGAAGAGCATCAACCTTGGTGTCAGCTATCAACCCCAAACAGCAGCGAGGCAGTTTCCTGGCCTCAGTCACCTTATCTTTATAATGGGATCCTTGGCTCAACCCCAACTATGCTACTGGACAGAGATAAACCCACACACTACAGAGGTCTTGATACTAATGTGAACTATGGTCTCAACAATTATAATGGAAAAAAAGTGAAGGCTGCATAGAAAGCACAATGAAGACAGGTAGTCTAATGTTTGGAGAGCTTCCAGCAAGCTTCTGCATGCCACAGCACACATGCAGCTGGGTAACTGGAAAACAGAGCCTCCACTGTTTGCTTCCTTTGTAGAGCAGAAGCAAGTCCAGAGGTTCTAAAAATCTGGGCATTTTGTAGTTTCTCTCTCTCTCTGTATATGTGTGTGTGTATGTACACATGTACATATACTCATTTATTTATTTATTTTTTTAGAAGTTTTTCTTTCCTTTTAAAAAAAACTTTTATTTTAGCTTTTATTCTTCTCTCCTGATCTCAGTTTCCCTTCCCTCCATTCCTCCCAATCCCCCTACCTCCCCTCTCCCCCAGATCAATTCTTGTTTCCCTTCAAAAGAAAGGAAGAAAAGAAGGAAGGAAGGAAGAGTGAGCAAGCAGGCCTCCCAGGGATATCCACTGAACATGGCCTAAGAAGATATAATTACAATAAGACTAGGCACAAATCCTCATATCGCAGCTGGATGAGGCAATCCAGTAGGAGGAAAAGGATCCCAAGCACAGGCAAAAGAGTCAGAAACACACCCCCAACTCCCATTGTTGGGAGTCCCACAAGAACACCAAGCTACACACATGCAACATATATACAGAAGACCTAGTTCAGATTCATACAGGATCTGTGTTTGTCACTTCAGTTTCTGTGAGACCCTATGAGCCCTGCTTAGCTGATTCAGTGTCTTTTGTTTTCATGGTATCCTTGACCCCTGTGGCTCCTATAATCCTTCCTCCCAACCTTCTGCAGGGTTCCCCTGGCTCCATCTAGAGTTTGGCTGTGGTTCTCTGCATCTCTGTTCCCATAGGTTGCTGGATGACAGCTCTCTAATGACTTTTGGGCGAGGCACTAATCTATGAGTATACTAGAATATCACTAGGAATCATGACTTTTTTTTTTTTTTTTGGCCAGTTGTACTTGATTCTATCCTGTGTCTCTGGGCTGTCCTGCCTCTGGTTCTGGACCATCCAGGCAGTGTCAGGTATGGGCTCCCTCTCCTGGAGTGGGCTGCAAGTTGGACCAATAATGAATTGGCTTGGATGGGCTGTCCATGTACTTGCCCTCAGGGGCAGCTGTGGGAGTCACAGTGAGGGACAAGTGTACTCCTCTGGATGCAGACCTTGAAAAGAGGCAGGAGGTGACTGCAAACCAGGAGCTCACACTGCATCTGGAAATCGATGGGGAGGCAACTAAGGTTCTTGGACATTAGACGTAAGCTTAAGAACTGGTCAAAGATTTAAAAAAGAAGAAAGGTTGCAACTCCCTCATTACAACTCAACAAATAAAATTCTTCAAGCAAAAACCATCATTCAGAATACAAAATGTCCTCATTACTACATATCTCAGCAATCACGTATCTCAGGAGCCTGGAAGACAGACTTGAATATTAGCCTCACAGTCTGAGAACTATTCTTCTAGAAGACTTTGTATTTGATAATAGCCAAAGAAAGAACGGTACAATCAAACTACAGTGGAAAGAAGCAGAGCTGTCTTTTCTTCTAGCATCTTCTTCTATCTTTTTTTTTTTTTACCCTACAAGGTACCTGTGGGGCACATGCAGCTTCTCTTTGCTTCAAGAGGCAAAGAAATGCCCTGTGATATTTTTGCCCCAAAACTGTAAACCATTAGCTTAGTTGCCAGCCACACAGATGCTCCAACTTCCCAGTGTGCCTGGCTTTGCTGCCTGAGCTTTCTCCAGTGCACACCAAAATGAATGTGTTTCTAATTAAGTGGCTTCAGGGACACGACAGCTTCAATGTCAAAAATACAAAGTCTGAGCCCCGGCAGGAAGTCTTAAGACTGCAAATGTCTCATCTAGTGGAGCCTTGCCTAATGTAATGAAAGGAAGCAGGAAGAGCACAAAATTCCAGGAAAAAAAAAAAAAAAAAGGCCACTCATTAATGTGTCCAGAGCATGGCCTGATGCAGGGAGAGAAGCACAAGCTCTCAATATTGAGCTAAATCTTACAGACTTCCCAGCTCTCACATGTAAGCACATGACTGACCAGTGACCATGTGTTTCAAATAGAATTTCAGAACCAAAATAACGACAAGTGAGTTAACAAATAGAAAGACTCAAACAACTGTGAGAAAAAAAGGTGAAAATAATCCCGACAGCCAAAGCCCTTGGTGTAATTTAACCACAGGCTGTTCTCTAAAGAGGAAGGATTCTCTAGAAACTAGAATGTGTAGGTTTTAACACCATGCTACTTTATTCTACATGATAGCCTGACAGGGAGGGGGGGGGGCGCTTATGAAAGTGACTTAGAGATGCCAGAAGGGATAGAATAGGTCTCACTCTTCGGACACAGTTGGGATAAGTAATTACAGCCTCTTCCAGAAAAGCAGCTTCGCAGCCAAGCATTGTTAGGCCTGCACGGTCTGTATTTAGACAACATTTAAAGAACACGCATTCTGAATGTGAGCAGTTCTGTGCTTGCATGAAAGCAAATCTGGACAAATACCTTCGTCTATTTTTTGTCTTTGTTATCATTTGCTTCCAACACCTCAAATGCTTCCCAGAATCAATCAATCTATCTATCTATCTATCTATCTATCTATCTATCTATCTATCTTCTATCTATCTATTTTTTTGCTCTTCAAATGTGTAATTACAAATTCTAAGTGAGGGTAGGAGAGGAAAGAAAAAGGAAGCCACCTCCTTAACATCTCAACGTGGAAAGTACACAAGTGGGTAATTCTAGGTATGTTCTGAACATAATTTCTATTCTTTATATACCTCAATTATTGCAGCTACTTATACATATCCTTGGAGACCTTTTTCTTTACCTTTTTATTATATGAGGCAACTTTGGGGCAGGGGGACTCATCTACCCATGATTAGACCATCTAACACAACTACTCTTATTTCTGGCTCATCCTTCTCTAATATTAACCTAAACTAATGATTTGGTATCATTGAAATTAATAGCATATATTTATTGTTTTCTCATTTCCCACACTGACATTTTCTATATCACTTTACAACCACTGTGATGGTTATTTAAAAGGCTGCATAATATTCCATTTAGCAGGGTGGACCATAATTTATTGAATCCAATTCCTGGAATTAGACAACAAGTAGTTCCTAATTTTTCATTAATATAAGAAACACTTAGGGATGGAGAGATGGCTCAGTGGTTAAGAGCATCTACTATTCTCCCAAAGGACCCGGATTCAAATCCCAGCACCCACATGGCAGTTCACAGCTGTCTGTAATTGCTGGGTGTGATGGTGCACACCTTTAATCCCAGCACTCAGGAAGCAGAGGCAGGTGGGTATCTGTGAGTTCAAGGCCAGCCTGGTCTACAAAGTGAGTCCAGGACAGCCAGGGATACACAGAGAAACCCTGTCTCAAAAACAACAACAAAACCAACCAACCAAACAAACAAAAAACAAGAAACACTTATGAAACTGTAATGAAAACAGACAACTTCATATGTAGTACATGAATTCCAAGACAGAGATTATTAATCAAAGGGTTGGATTAATTTTCATTTATCCTTTGCTATATTTTATTCAGGTGTTTCCAAAAGGGCAATGCCTGTCCAATGGAGAGTTTTCAGGGTTACTGCACAGACTGAACACAATCCATGAGGTGACCGGCACTGGAGCAGTGGACACTCAGTAAGTGACTCTGAAGTTCAAAGAGGTTCTCTCCAGACTCATGGCGACTGGAGCCCTGGACTGCCTGCCTCTCCCTGACCCTCAGCCCTCAGACAATGGTTTCCTCCCTCCCTTCCTTCCTGTTGTCTGTGATAATCTTACTGTATAGCTCAGGCCGGGCTCAAACTCATGGGAATCCTGTCTCAGTCTCCCGGGTACTGGGATCACAGAATTATGCTGTTATGCCCAACTCAGACAATGGTTTCTTGTTTATCTGAGGTCTTGATAGGTACCTAGCAGGCCACCTGTGAGAAGATATTCCATGAGCATCAGAAGATGCTAACTCCTATCTCCTCTACCTACCCACACTGTAGGCACACACTCTTGGTACCTGTGTACTTCTCACTGTTCAGGAGAGTTTTTCCTCTTTAATGTAATGGAGAAATCAGTGATTTTTTTGCTTTCTGACCACTTAGAATGGCACATTTAAATGTTCCTTTCTATTCCTAGGCATACATTAAGAGGAAAATATGGCAAAATAAACTTGGTAACCTACTCCTACAAATGTCACATTGGGAGGCCTACTTATCTGGTTAATTTTCTTTATCCAAGTCATCAATGTCCATGTTTCCCCAGGGTAACTGAGTAACAAAATCAAATCAAAGTCTACCTACTAGGGGCATCTTCCTGGCTTATTTGTTCTTTTAGAAAACACAGATACAAATGTTCCTGCCTCACTAACGGCAACTACATCCAGCGTATATGCAACATTCACAGGTCTTTAGATTCCAAGGAGGATCTTATTGCCATTTTTTTTTTTTTTTTGGTTTTTCGAGACAAGGTTTCTCTGTGTAACAGCTCTGGCTGTCCTGGACTCGCTTTGTAGACCAGGCTGGCCTCGAACTCACAAAGATTCGCCTGCCTCTGCCTCCCAAGTGCTGGGATTAAAGGCGAGCGCCACCACCGCCCGGCTCTTATTGCCATTTTTAAGACAGTTTAAACAGGAATTAAGACAACACACCCAAAACCAACAATATCCACAACTAAATTAAAGCAAGGATAATATCAGCAGTTATGACTAAGTTCATGCATAGGTAGGCTGTGACAACTGTGTCACAACTGCTGTGTGGCTGACAGTGATTGTAGGATACCATTGTTCATCTGTGAATAACAGAATAGGATATGTCTACACTAGCCCTTTGTTCTCTGGGAATTACTGCACTACCTGACTTCCTCAGTTATATTCTGGGAGAGTGTAGCCTACTCTACTCTTTCTTCTTTCTTTCCTTCATTGCTGGTGTCAAGGCAATGACAATATAATGACCTTTACCTGACAGGTATCTTTATTTTGAATCCCGAGGGGGAGAGGAACTGATCTTATTGAGTGACTATAACCCAACCACTTTCATGAATTGCATACACAATGCTCACGGTAACTCTGCAAGATAGTGCTATTATTCTCATTCTTGGTGAGGAAACACACTCTGAAAGGTGAAGTAATTTGCCAAGGTCACACAGCTAGGAAGCCCAGGCTAGGATGTGCTATGACATCATGTGATACCTTCTCCATACTGAGGCGCAAAGGGAAGACATGGTTACCTGAGAGGCCTCTCTAACCCACCCAGTATGGACTCTGGCCAGGGCAGACAGCACATTTCATCTAGGCACATCCTTCCTCCTAGAACAGGCATACATAGAGACTGAAGGCTTATTAATGGCCTTGTTATCCCATTCAATATTGCTGTACTTTCACAATTTGTTTAATTCCTTTTCCCCAGATAACCAGAGCCCTCTTAATTATGTTCCCCTGAGGTGAGCTACTGAGGCAGGTGAAATAAAGGAACACTGGCTGCCAAACACATAACACACAGCTCCCCAGACCACAGGGAAGGGGAGGCTGTGGAGGAGCCCATCCCGGGTGAGCAAGTCTGCCTAGACATCAGGAAGGAGCACAGACTGGGGCAGCCCAGGGATTTGGGAAGCCCACTATCCTTGTCCAACCCCCATAAAACCATGCAGCTAGCATTGTCTTTCTTATGTGACACATCACTTTGCTCTCAGAAGTATGCCAACTTCTTACCCAATGCCCCTCAGGCAAAGGGGAGCCCTCTTCTTACCCAATGCCCCTCAGGCAAAGGGGAGCCCTCAGTTTGCTTTTTTTTATTTTTATTTTTTTTTTGGTTTTTCGAGACAGGGTTTCTCTGAATATCTCTGGCTGTCCTGGACTCGCTTTGTAGACCAGGCTGGCCTCGAACTCACAAAGATCCGCCTGCCTCTGCCTCCCAAGTGCTGGGATTAAAGGCGTGCGCCACCACCGCCCGGCTTTATTTATTTTTTTAAAGGAAATGAAAGACCTGAAAGAGGCCTCATTAACTTGAGCTTTCTGGCTCCTCCTTTTTTGAAAAGAAATATAAACACAGCTTGTCTTACAGTTTTAAAGTCTGCTCTAAATAAAGAGGCCTGACTTTTTTAGAGAGGTTAAAGGACAAAAGAACGGAGAATGGACCAGAACATAAACTACAGCACATCTTGTTGAAGAATATACATTACTTCAGCTCTGGACTTCTGAAAGTGACAGAGTGATAGCTCTTTGAGCTACCATGGTGGCCAGGGTAGCACAGTAAACAAACAAGGGCAGCCACCATCCGCTGAGTGTGTGCCATGAGTCAGTGTGAGGCTGAGGCCTGGCAGTATCTCCTACAGTCCTCATGATAGTGAGGGGCCATGAAAACCAGGGTTCAAGAAGTAGGTTCATTCAGGAAGCTGAGGTCACACAGGCAGATAGCTGAGGAACAGAGACTGGAAACCATATGACCTAGGTGGAGGTATCACAGGTTCATCATGTCCCAGGGGAAAAATATTGGCATTACTAAAGGAGAGAAGCAGGCAGAGGGAGGATGGCCTCCTCCTGCCTGCTCTCTGACATTAGCCTGAGGTGGTGTCATGTCCTTCACTCCTCATGTGTCTCTGCATCTTTCTCCAAGGCCCTTCCATCATAGGAGCCCTCTAGTCCCAAGTGGCCTTTGAGCTCTCAGGCATATGTTGCCCCTTTGTTGCCTAAAGCCCTAGAGAGTACAGGTTGCCACTTCTCAGATCACCCTAATGCTCTCACACCTTTCCTGTAACAGGCTTGGGCCTGACTCCCCACTGGAGATAGGTAATATGAAACTCTGCATGTTCCTCTTGATGTCAGCAACAGGAAAACAGGACTCAGTTTCTTTGAGTATACAGTGGTGCCATGTGGAGAATAGGGCGAACAAAGACAGCTGCAAAGCTCTGCACTGAGCACACCCCAGACACCAAGGGCTGTGTGGGAATCCTCAAATCATCCAACAGATACTACTGTTTTATAGATTTAAAAGGCATTCTCAGAAACTCACCCACAGTCACTTTATTAACAATGATACCACCCAAACCCTTATTTTCCATGGTCTCTTACTTAAGAATAACTCAACCCTTAAGCTACATTTAGCAACAACAAAAGGTTAACCTACTAAATAGAGTTGACTGTTATTCTTGCTTTCATATGTGTAACTGTGTGTGTATGCATGTTCTCATGTGTGGGTGCACATGTGTGCATGGGTAGGTCTTAGGATGCTGTTGGGTGTCTTCCTCAATTGCTTTCTACTTTATTCATTAGGCAGCATCTCTCAATGGAATCCAAAGCTTGCCAATTGGGCTAATTTGACCAACCAGCCTGAACCAGCGATTCTCCAGTCTTTGCCTTCTTGGGGCTGGAATTACAGTTGGTCTTCCATGCTTGTTGGGTATTTATGAGGGTTTTGGGGATCTGCACTCTCTCAAGCTTGTATGGCAAGGACTTTACCTAGTAAACTACCTCCTGAACCTTGGATACTTTCTTTTGTTTTCTTTTTTAAACATTTATTTATTTATTATGTATACAGTATTTGGTCTACATATATGCCCGGGCACCGGATCTCAATGTAGATGGTTGTGAGCCACCATGTGGTTGCTGGGAATTGAACTCAGGACCTTGGGAAGAACAGCCAGTGCTCTTAACCTCTGAGCCATCTCTCCAGCCCGATACTTTCTTTTGTTACAAACAGTTATCTAAAGCAATTTATATGAATATGCTCAATACAGTTTCCAAAGTAAGAAAAGAAATAGCCAAGGGAACAAGAGAAGCCATAGTGATATTAGTAACAGGATTTCATGTTGTGACACTTGCTGATGGCCACAAATTGAGCTCTGAGCCCTCTGGTTGCCAACCTAAAGAGGTAAATAGGATCAGAGTGGGGGACACAACACCCCCTTTTGTAGAATCCACAAAGAAACATAAACTACAGTCAGTCCTCATATCCATAGGCCGACATCCAAAGATTTAACCATGTGTGGATCAAAAATGTTCTAAAAATAAAATTCGAGAAAATTCTAAAAAGAAAAACTTGAATTTGCTGTAAGCTGAGCACTAATGAATCAAGGCGGAAAAAGTGATGTGTAGCACAGCCTGCTATAACCTCCCCACTTCACAGACCCTGGTCTCTCTGTCTCTTGTAGTCTTGGCATTGTTTGGTTTGTTCTTGTACTGTGTAGTTAGCTCTGTCTCTATGCTGTATATTTTTTTTCTTGTCACCATTTCTCAGTAATATAAAGTAGCAACTATTTACATGAGTACATTAGAGAACATAAGTAATCTTGAGATGGCTTACATTATGTGCAGGGCTATGTACACATATGCACCACAGTACACAAGGGATTTGAGCACCTATGGGTTTTGATATTTTTTGGGCTTCTAGAGTAGAACAGAACTACTAGTCACCCAGGAGCTTGATTCTTAAAGTGGGCCCTGGAGAACAGAAAAGGAAAAGTCCTCTTCATGCCTCCACTGTGTGGTATTTCTCAGCTACCTATCATACTCACTAAGTGAACATTAGCATGTGTTGTGCGTGACATTGGGCTGGGGAAAGGGGCAGGAACAGAGATCCATCTGGTTCTGGTCTATTTGTATCCTAGAGCTAGCAGCATATTAAATAAACATGTTACAGTCTGTATACACATCTTTTGCAAGAAGACTAGAGGTATAGTTTGGTATTTGACAAAAGAACCAAACAAGACTGCATTTTATCTTTGGAGCAACTGTGAAAGGCTGGTCTCCATAAATTACATTAAACTTTGTGGATCAGAGAGGTTAAGTAGCTTGGCAAAAGTCACGGCTGGAGAGAGGCATAGCATATAGCTTGAAATGTAGAACTGGTGCAAATGCCATGACTTAAGAAAGATTTCTGAGGGTAAAAGGTATTAATTTTCCTTCCTGGTTCCCAACCCAGTCTTCTGTGATTTGTGGTCACCATTAGAGGAGGGGGCCCCAAGAGGAGCTCATCAGCAATTCCAGATTGGAAAAGGAGGCAGAAGAGGGCCTATTTTCCATATGCAGGTGGAGGTGAAGGGCTCTGAAACTTGACAGTGGAGACAGGCTCAGCATGAGTCAAGCTCAGCACTGAACATGGTTGTAAGATACACATATTTCACTAGCAGATCAATGAAAATGACAGAAGGAGGCCAATGTCCTTCTTCAGCTCCCTGGGGTGGCCCACAGGGGGCGTGTGGAGATACTTTTTGAGAGTACCATGTCAGTGGTCCCAACTGAATGAATGTTCATTCCAAAGGTAAGCCCCAGAAGAAGACCTGAGAAGTCAACATCAAAGCTTACAGAACTCTGCCCTTTTGTGTCTCCTCAGTCTACCGGGAAGAGATGGACCCAGAAAGCATCAGGAAGGCTCCAAGGCTAAGCCCACAGTAGCAGGAAATATTAATCATGGAGGGGAAGGTCAAGGGACAGGGCTCTCTTCAGCCACAGAGAATCCAATGAGAAACAGGGCAGTCAGAGTTGGCTCCTAAAGAGAAGTCTCAGATGGTAGCCACCAGCAGCACATGAACCCCTGGTGGGAATGCAGAAAGGAACAAGGTACAAATTAAATTAGAGAAAAGGACCGGGCGGTGGTGGCGCACGCCTTTAATCCCAGCACTCGGGAGGCAGAGGCAGGTGGATCTTTGTGAGTTCGAGGCCAGCCTGGTCTACAAAGTGAGTCCAGGACAGCCAGGGCTACACAGAGAAACCCTGTCTCGAAAAAACCCAAAAAAAAAAAAATAAAATAAATTAGAGAAAAGGGTTTACAGAGAAATAAATGAGTACTAAAAAACACAAACAAAACTGGTAAACATCATATTTTCTCTTTGTGTTTTTCTAGCTCTAAAACATCCCACAGGCCAGGATGTTTAGCAGTCAGTGGCTTGTTTAGCCTAGCTTCTCAGATCAAATGTTTATGGGAGATATTGACAGTCATTGAGATAACTCAGAATCACTCAGAGCCATTCTAGTGCTTCTCCTGTTGTCCTTGGTGTGAATCACTGTGAGACGAAGGTATGTATCCCTAAAGCTCTGTTACAAAATGCACTGATGTACTACAGGGGCATCCCTTGTTCTGTGGCCTGTGATTCCTGCCTTCCCCTTGTTTCCAGTGATAGCCCAAATTATTGGCTAAAGAGACTGCAACATTGTGCCTCATCAATTCCAGAGAGAAGAAGGAAGAATCATACCAGAACACTTCATGATAATTGAAAAACCAGGTCAAGCATGAACAGGTAAGTAGAAGTTAAAGTTAGCTGTTCCATGACACTGGGGCAGCAAGTAGGGGTTAGAAAATGGGACTGGGGCTGGAGAGATCACTCAGTGGTTAAGAATACTGACTACTCTTCCAAAGTACCTGGGTTCAAATCCAGGTTCAAAACCCACATTGTAGCTCAAAACAGTTTGTAATGGCTAGGCGTGGTGTCACATACCTTTAATCCCAGCACTTGGGAGGCAGAAGCAGGCAGATCTCTTTTGAGTTCAAGGCCAGCCTGGTCTACAGAGTGAGTTCCAGGATAGCCAGGGCTACACAGAGAAACCCTGTCTCATAAAACCAAAAACAGAGTGGGGGAGGGGGGAGAGACAAAAAAGGAAAGGAAAAAAAAAAAAAAGAAAATGGGACTGGCAGGGCATGTCCAGAGGTTCAATAAGGAAGATCACTGAGGTGGTTAGGGGAATACCTCAAAGCATAGGTAGGTAATCCTACAACCCTGGCAGGTGCATTCCTATGTTCTCTAACTCTGCTATGGCTTGAAGAGGAGTTTCCACACCAGCTCATATTGAGGCTTAAATCCTCAATGTGGCAGTGTTTAGGGGTGGGGCCCACTGGTGATGGGAGAATGAACCTAGATTAGTGACCTTGAGAGTAGGCTGTTAGAAGATAAGGTTCCCTCTCCTGCTACTTTCACTCTAAGACCATTTTGCTGGACACTTGCCCTTGACCCTCTCTTTTCCCATTTTGTACTACAGACTCTTTTTTTTTTTAAAGATTTATTTTATTTATTTTATGCATATGAGTGCTCTATCTGCATGTACACCTGCGTTCCAGAAGAGGGCACCAGATCACATTGTGGATGGTTGTGAGCCACCATGTGGTTGCTGGGAATTGAACTCAGGACCTTTGGAAGAGCACTAGGCAGTGCTCTTAACCACTGAGCCATCTCTCCAGCCCCGTACTACAGACTCTTAACAGAAGCCAAATAGATACTAATGCAATGGAAGTTAGTCTTCTAGAACTGTGAGGCAAAAACAAACAAAATAAATCAAAACGAAAACCCTCTTCTCTTTATAGATTACCCAATATTGACTGTTTTGGCATAGCAAGAGAAAAGGACCAAGAAAGACATCCCGAGACTCCACCAACTTTGACTCCAACATCAGGAAGTAATGCTGCTGGAGTTGATGACAGCACACTTGCTGCTCCCAGACTCCTGTGCCTGCAGGCAGTTCTACAGGAGTCATGCTAAAGGTCCACTGCAGACTGCTCAACTCTCTACAGCACTGTTCTTTGCTGTATATCCTTTCCAAACACTAAAAAAATTATGACAAGGACATGTTCTAATAGCAATAAGGAATGCATTAATATTGGCTGCATTTGAAATCAGTGGCTTCAGTTATATACATTAGAACTGCATAGCTATCGAATCTATTCAGTTTAATGAAATAGTGGAAACATATTTTAAGTCAATTATATACTTTCTTTTTTTCTGTAATTTACTACTATAAAAAAGTTTTTAGCTGGTTGGTGGTGGCATACACTTTTAATCTCGGCACATGGGAGGCAGAGGCAGACAGATCTCTGAGTTCAAGGCCATTCTGGTCTACAGAGTGAATTCTAGAACAGCTAGGATTACACAGAGAAACCCTGTCTCAATTTTTTTTCCTTTTTATTTATGTATATTTGTGTGTGTGTGTGTCTGTATACAGGAGCCTGTGGGGGCCAGAAGAGGGAGTCTAGAAATGTATTTATACGTGGTTATGAGCAAATATGTGGATGCTGGGAACCAAACCTGGGTCCCCAGAAAGAAAAGTGCTCTCAATTGCTGAGGCATCTCTTCAGCACATTTTCAAAAGGGTAAATTTTGTGATATGCAAGTTCTATCTTTACAGGAAAAAAAACCCTGAATGGATTATTGAAAAGTCAGTTTTCTTAGAGTCCAAGGGTACTAGTCACTGAGATCCAAAGAATCTGTAGCAAAGACAAAAAGGCCCAGTCTCTTCCCTTCATTTTCTGCCTAGAGGGCAGTTTACTCAGAAAGTACGCAAAAACGTCCTGTGAGGGCTGCTGGCACTTTGTGTTTGGTGTTGATGAAGGAAGTGGAGGAGTATCTTAGTGGAGGGAGGGCTTGGTGACCATTAGTACCTAACTTTTTTTAGCCCACTTTGTATGAGATTCTTTAAATAGAGCAGGAAGATATATTTAGCTATATTCCAGGCAATGACTTTGGAGGTGAAGAAGACGGGGCTCAGCAAAGCTACATGCTCACACAGGCACAGACTCAGTTGTCACCACACTCTAGACCCAGGACTTTGACATGCTCACACAGGCAAAGACTCAGTTGTCACCACACTCTAGACCCAGGACTTTGACTTGTGACCTTGGCTTCTTTCCCACTCAGGTTCTCTATTCTCTACTGAAATCTCAGGGACAAATTCAGTCAAATCTTTGTTGAGAATTTACTTAGAAATCTATAATTTCCCTTTGTTCAACTAACGCACATATGTGTGTGTGTGTACTACCTGACCATCAGGCCACTATAGACCCAATCCCTTGCCTGTCTAAATCTGAAATTCTTGTCTTTTTCCTCATTCATCATCCCTTCTTTGTGGTCTTTTCATTTTTGAAGCCTTCTCTGAGCACTAGATCCATCCTTTAAGTCCTTTGCTACTTCTTACCTGAACAAAACCAACCACTAATCTCCATAACCTCTCTCTTGTTGGGATGCTCAATTCCTTTTGTGAAGTAGTGGTTTCTTAGATCCAAAACTATCTATGGGCTCTTATCTTCCTATGACTGGTGCCAAGTAAACAGTAAGTACCTATGAGTACTTAATGCAACAAGGAAACACATAGCTTTTGTGTATGTGCTAAAATTCTTTAATACGATCTATACAGCCAAGAACTGAGCACACAGAAGAGAATTTCAACCATACTCATCCATTTATTCTACTTCCGTTCTAGGTAGGAGCTATGAATCTCAACTGGATTTTGTTAGATAGATGTCTCTCCCCTTTCCCTTGGATACAGTGCTTGTGCAAGCACACACACACACACACACACACACACACACACACACACACACACACAACTTCAAAAATAGACAACATCAGAATAGTCTTGACAGAATCTATTGTTTAGGAAGGAGAACCATGTGTTAGTAGTAATGGCTATTCCCCTTGAGCAAAAGAGAAAGTCTGAGGGGCCTGGTGCCCTCAGAGGTAGAAAAAAGCTAAGGTCAAAGCCAGGCCCTGCCCCAACTACCAGACCATACTTTCATCCCATTTTTTTCCCTCTGGTAACAAGACTATGAACTATTCCACTTAGTTTAGCACTAATTTATCATCTGTGAAATTTCATGGCATCAGAGATGATGACTAGAAGATATCTAGCCATGATTTTCTGGATGTTACTTTATTGTATCCAGGCTGGTAGCCTGTTACCCACATGGACTGTACATCCCTCCATCAAATGTACTGAACAGTTTTTTTGGTTTTTGCTAAATTCACTAGATGGAACAGAAGAGTCACAGGTGGGGTTGATTCAGAACTGCACACACAGCCCAGGTAGGAAGCCTCGAACTAGACAGCATCTCTCAGAGAATCTGTGCACCTCTGCCCTGGAGCAAAGAATAGCTTCTACAATACCAGGAAATTGTCTGATCCACACACACTCATTTGATATTTCAGTTCAATCATAAGCTTAGAAAGCATTAGCAACTTGGTCTCTGACCTAGCTGTCTTTTGTGGTGGGAAGATGAACTTGTCTTCTTGGGCTTTGAAAATATTTTATCATCAAAGTATGTAAACAAGTACCTAAGAATATGTTAAACACACAAATTCATCTTAGGGCTGGTTTGTGACACTTATTTCGGGCTATTTCTGAAGGAGGAAGGGAGGAAAAGTTAAGCCCACAGGCAATCCCACATCCCATGGGCTTTTACTGGGACCCAGTCAGCATGGCATTTGGTACTTATTAAGTACTCTACAAACATTGTTGAGTGAACATATAGTTAAATAATGACAACACAAAATAAGAGGTCAACAAGATTAGATGAACTTTTTCGAAAACTTTGGTGAGAGCTGCAACTTATTTCCCGACACTCAGATACTAGTAAGAAAAGCTTCGGCATCACATGGCCTAGGATTTCAAGTGAACTCCCCATAATCCTTACATGAATGACCATAGTTTAGTCTGAACCTCTTTGAGCTTCAATTTTTCTCCATATACAAGGGGGCTAGTAACTTACAGCCCAATTTTGAAAATGTACAATGGTGTTTTAAAAAGGGCTTGCCACATACACATTCTCCATAGACAGTGAGTGCTGTATTAAAGGCAGTACTGACTCTCATCAGCAAGTAAATCCTGTTGTCCCCAAATAGAAGGCTTTCCAGGATGGGCCAAACTCAGAGCGGCCATCAGCTAAGGTAGGCAATGTTCTCATTCTCACTTTCAGAGTCAAGTCAAAGGAATGGCACAGATCTAAAGGAACCAGCAGCACATGCTTTTAAATATTCATAAGGGCTGGAAATGTCTTACTCCTTCCGCTTTTTCTGCCATCTGCTTTTGTTTCTTTTCTTTTCATTCTTATGCCACAGCTGCAAATGAAAACAACCATACAATAACCCAAGTTAAATACAAAAGTCAAAATAAAAACAATCTCATGGGTAAAAGAAAAAATGAGTTATAAAGTTTGACTCTCAAGCTTATGAGGCAACAGAAGCAAGAGAAATAAACACTGGATATCAACTAGACCTTCTGGAAACTAAAACTCATGTCCTGCATTTGTAGTGATGGTGACAAGAGAAATCACTCTAAGTAGCTGCTTTGCAATACCTGATAACTGTACCTGTGACTTACCCAGCTACTCCTTTTTTTTTTTTTTTTTTTTTTGGTTTTTCGAGACAGAGTTTCTCTGTGTATTGTTGGCTGTCCTGGACTCACTTTGTAGACCAGGCTGGCCTCGAACTCACAAAGATCCACCTGCCTCTGCCTCCCAAGTGCTGGGATTAAAGGCGTGCACCACCACCGCCCGGCTGCTACTCCTTAAATAGGCAAATTGTACCCATTTTCCAGAAAAAGACAGTGTGTATCAGAAGTTCAAGAAGAGATGAGACTGAGACCTGAGTCCAGATCTGTGTGAACTCAAATCCTAAGCACTCTCTACTCCACTACCCTGTCAAAATGGGAAGGGACATGGAAAAAATTAATTTGTGAAATATTTAAGGGAAGCCATTTGTACTAAACTGATTTATTCTGATAATTAAAATTTGTGATTATAGTTCTAATTAAAGTTAACTCAGATAATTGGTTGTTGTATTTGCGAATGTGCAATTAGAGTCTTCCACATAATTGCAGGGTGCTCAGCATCATCCTTTCATTTATTAACTGCATGAAAACTACAGTTTTGCTCTTCTAGCTTCTGCTCAACCAAAGGCTGTATACAGCTTCTGTCCCAGGAGTCCAAGGAGCACGACCTGTGACGCTCACAGCAGGGGATAAGTACAGCCCCATTTAACATGTCTTTGTCCAGAGGTCAATGAATACCTCATCTTCAAGTGCCATGTGAGAGGCTGGTGTGGCAAGCACTGTTGTCCTGAAAACTCATAGCAGCATGTACCTGAAGAAAAACTGGCAGCAGTGGTCCTCATGTGTTAATTACACTTGTGAAGTCTATTATGCATAGAAAGGGCACCTGCTGGCAGTGAAAATGACTAGAATCCGCCCTTCCTGTGCAGTGAGCAAATTGAGAGTTCATTTCTACAGGAGATAATAGTTTTCAGATTCCACTTGTGCATCCCCTGCAAGGGGATATACTTAACATTTAAATCATCCATAGAGGAACAAACCTCCCTCAGATTTACATGTGGGCTCCCAGCCCTTTGCCTAAAATGCTAGTTTTCCCTGCTGGCTCCAGCCACCAAGGATTCAAGTCAACCTGGTGACTTTCAAGTCAAGGATCTCAATAGAATAAAGTAATTAACACTGACTCAATTTTCATGATATTTTTACTTTCTGCCCAGAGCAGTTACTTAAGACTGAAGTGATCAAGTTAAGCCTTGACTGGAGGGTCTGCCTTCTTTTGTGTTTTTCCTTTCATCACACTTACATTTTAAAGTTACAAGTAGATGTCAATCCCTATTGGCCTAAAATCATCCTTTGGTTATATGTCACAAAGTTCTTTGTGAAAACAAAAGACTAGGAGAAAAATACCTATTCTATAAACACAAGGAAGACTCCTCACAAAGCTATTTAGGCACCAAAAAAATCCAGGGGTGAACCGTAAGAGTTTGGACAGCAAAGACTCAGTACCCTTCCTTGGTAAGCCTTCTATTCCAAGTCTGGGCTGCTACCACACCTGTGGCTCAGCACACTATGGCACAGCTCGTGAATGAGGGATTGAGAGATGGCATTGGAAAGAGGATCTGGGACAGCCTTCACTGAAAAGGCAGACAGCGAACAAGACAGGACAGGCTGTGGCTAGAATGGACAACTGGCTATGCTAAATAACTGTATTTATCAAAACAAAGCATCCAATTATAGAAATTCTATTTCATTATAGGAATAATAGAAAATAAAATAAAAAAGCATGCTGAAATAGTCTCTTCTCCACCACAAATCATTGTTAAATATTTTGATGTGTTTCCAGATCTATGTTTCTTTCCATGTACACAAATATATCAAATTTTTAGGACATGTATAATGTGTATAGTTCTTGCTTGTGATTGTGAAACCAGAATCACACAGAACACAGTATGTCTACTGGGACAAGTTACTAAACCCTTTGGGGGCTTGGTTTACTGAGCTGTGAAGTGGAGCTAATAATACCTGCATTGAAGGACTGTTGGGAGGATGGAATGAGGTGACTGAGGTAAAAGAGATGGTCTAGTGACTAGGGCCTAGGATACTGTTGTCACCATTGTCACCAGAGGACATTTCCCCCTCTATGATTGTGAATTATAAGATGCTGGGTGGTTTTGTGTGTGTGTGCACACAGGCATGTGTGTCTTTGAAGGTCTTGTTATACAACCTTTGGGGGATTTGGTACTTGATATGTAGCCCAGGCTAGCCTTGGATTTGAAGCAAACCTTCTGTCTCAGACTTCTGAGGACTAGGATTGCACGAGTGTGGGCTACCACACACAGCTTAAGCTGATGGTTTAAAAATACCTAATAATTTAGCAATGAAACTTTCCAAATAATGAAATGTTGAAGTTTGACTTTTTGGCAAAGAGGCTCTGTCAATTCTCTGAGCCTCACCATTCCGGGACTCCAAAGACTATGCACTCCTGTCCAAACACAGTACTAAGCACTGCAGGTAGCTCCTGGTGGGACTCCATGCTGCCTCTGAAAACTCTCAGGGCTGTACTGAGGGTGTGTATGTGTCTGTCAGTCTGTCTGTATGTATGTGGTGGGTAATGCTGTGTCTGAGAGGCTGTTATACATAGAGGAGTCCTCCATGTAATCGTGCTGGTGTCACTCTGTAAGGCTGTCTCCTATCTTCCACAACCTTCCCTTTTCTCCCCCTCCCCTTTCCCTTTCTTGGGTGTGTCTCATGATATTTCTTTCCTTTTCCTTCTAGCTCCTCTGTCCTCTTCTCTTTGATCGTCTGTTCAGTCCTACAATCTTTCATCTAAACAATGATAACAAACACTACCAGATGACAAAACATGTTCTTTCTACTACTGATACAGTTGTCAATGGAAAAACTACTGATTGATTTAGAAGTTCAAAAAAAAAAAAGACAAACAAAAGTTTGCCTGAATACCCAGGGCCCGACAGCTTTGTAGGCAGAGGAGGGAGACAGCAGGAAAGGGAGAAGACAGACCCCGATGTATCCCAGACAAGTTCAGGAACCTATCCCAGTCCAGGTAGAGAGGCTGGCTTTGGATAGACTATTCCTCCTTCCTCCAGGGACAGGAAAGGAAAAGTGGAAGGATGGCTCAAGAGTAACAGGCTTTGGAATTCAGGCCAGGTCACCTGGCCCTTCAGGTCTCATCTGAACAAGAAGCCTCACCTTTGGCCTGATCATGATGGGTGTAAAGAAGAGTCAGGGATGAGAGGGGAGAATTAGGGAGAGCTGACGATGGGTGGCGTCATTTCTAGAAGGTCCTGCCTGGAATGGCCTTTAGAATTCTCCAGCAGTATCTGTCAAAGGAGGAACAGAAAAGTGCTGGGGTACTCCCTTATCATGCCTATCTTTAACACCCCATCATCTGAATGCCTCTTGATGGAGGTTGACTGACATCTTGACTTTGACTAGATGCTGCACAGTGTCTGAAATACAGCACAAATATGCATAACACTGAGTATGTCATGAAGGTCCAGTGTAAGCAGAAAGGCAAGCAAATTCAGTAGGGTCAGTGAACAGGAAGGACAGAGAGGGAACTACAAGGAGGTCAGGAGGGAGCTGTGGTCAAGACAGAGGGTATGAGAAGCAGGAAGGAGAAGTGAACAATGGTGGAATTTTCAAATGGTTGCATGGTGTCAAAAGTCACCCCAAGGGTGGCTGACAGCATGTTTCAGATTAAAAAGTACAAGTAGGCGTTTGGAAAATATCTGAGGAGGCTGTCTTCAAGTAAGGGCAGAGATTCCAAGAAGCAAATTCACATTCTCTGAGCTGTGCACAGGCAGTGGTGGCCTAGAGACAAGGACTTGGTGTTGTCCTTTGTTCAGCCTTGTTTGCACTGTTTCATGTACTATTTCTCTGAGGGAGGGAGGTCACCTCTGTACAGATGACAAACACCACCAGGGTGAGCTCAGAGTGAGTGGGAGTGGCTACAGTGTGGCTTCAAAAGTCATAGAAAATGGCAGGGATGGGGTGGAAAGGAGCTGAGGATGTCAAAACAAATGGATGACACAGACTTGACTTAAATGCAGGTAAGTTGATGACCTGATTCTGCAAAGACAGAGGCAGGCAGGGCTAAGGGGCGTGGACTTCTGAAGCTGAGTGGTTCATGGTAGAAGAAGCCTCCAGGACAAACAGCTGGAACAGAAAAATGAAACTCATTCCATGTGGTCAGGAACATCGGCACAGTGTGGAAAATAGCAGTCCAAGGGGACATATAAATATATGGTGTCATATTTGGGGAACAGAATTAAGAGCTAGCTTAGATGGGCTAAGATTGCTCAATCCAGGCCAAAGCTTGTTAAAATCCATCAGGTGTCTGTGTGCTCATTTATAATGGCGGGTTAGGGATTAATACCGCTGACCAATTAATAATAATATAAATATAAGTAAATCATTTAATTAGCCATTTTTCTACACTTGTAGATAAGCAGACAGCAGCAACAGGGTAGTGAGGGAAGTTACTAGCTGCTATGCTAGGAACCAGAGGACATGGAAGATTTGGTACCATGACACACCCAAAGGGACAGGTCAACCTTCATCTTGACCCAGGAGCAGAAGAAGTAGCTGATGGAGACAGCACAGCACTTCATGGTTTCCTAGGGGATAGGAGACACAGAACTTGCATAAAAGTGCGGTGCTGGGGCTGGAGAGGTGGCTCAGAGGTTAAGAGCACTGGCTGTTCTTCCCAAGGTCCTGAGTTCAATTCCCAGCAACCACATGGTGGCTCACAGCCATCTACATTGAGATCTGCCCGGGCATATATGTAGAGCAAATACTGTATACATAGTAAATAAAAAAAAAATGTTAAAAAAAGATTCTATTAAAAGTGTGGTGCTGCCGGGCGGTGGTGGCGCACGCCTTTAATCCCAGCACTTGGGAGGCAGAGGCAGGCGGATCTTTGTGAGTTCGAGGCCAGCCTGGTCTACAAAGTGAGTCCAGGACAGCCAGGGCTACACAGAGAAACCCTGTCTCGAAAAACCAAAAAAAAAAAAAAAAAAAAAAGTGTGGTGCTGAAAGCCGGGTGGTGGTGGCGCACGCCTTTAATCCTAGCACTTGGGAGGCAGAGGCAGGCGGATCTCTGTGAGTTTGAGGCCAGCCTGGTCTACAAAAGTGAGACCAGGACAGCCAGAGCTGTTACACAGAGAAACCCTGTCTCGAAAAACCAAAAAAAAAAAAGTGTGGTGCTGAGGGAGGGCTGGAGTCTGAAAACACTTGTGAGGAAAGCAGGGACCCCAAATAAGGTAAATCTATTTCAAGGACTTTGTATCTTGATTCTTTTGTTTGAAAACACATAATCTCTCCTATCTGTTCTACAAGGGACCAAAAATGGAATCCAGACCAGGAGTATCTGGAAGTCATCTTTAATAAAAATAATTTCCAAAACACAGCTAAGTATAAAAAGACATGGCAACCACAATGTGGCTCAGTGGTTAAAAGCACTGGCTGCTCTTAAGAAGATCTGGGCTTGCCGGGCGGTGGTGGCGCACCCCTTTAATCCCAGCACTTGGGAGGCAGAGGCAGGCGGATCATTGTGAGTTCGAGGCCAGCCTGGTCTACAAAGCGAGTCCAGGACAGCCAGAGATATTCAGAGAAACCCTATCTCGAAAAACCAAAAAAAAAAAAAGAAGATCTGGGCTCAATTGCTCAGCACCCACATGGTGGCTCACAACCATCTGCAATTCCAGCTCCAGGGGATCTAACATCCTTTTCTGGCCTCTGTGGGTACTAACATACATTAAGGCAAACACTCATAAACATAAAATGTAAATAAAACTTAAAAAATATGCCAGGGCTGGTGGTGGTACATGTCTTTAATCCCAGCACTCAAGAGGCAGAGGCAGGGAGGTCTCTGAGTTTGAGGCCAGGCTGGTCTACAGAACAAGTTCCAGGACAGCCAGGCATACACAGAGAAATCCTGTCTCAACATCCTCCAATCCCTGCTGTTACCAAAGAAAAGGGGAGGGGGGAAAGAAACAAAATACAGTCTTTTTATAATTCATATATCAGGGAACTGGGAGAAAGTAAGACTAAGGAAAACCACAAGCAACAGAAAGATCGCAATATGAAGAAATGGGCCAGTTCACTCCACACTGTGCTTGCTGGCATGCATTTGCTGACCCTGAGCTATGTCTTTGTTGTATCTGTGGCTTCTTGGAAAGAGGCTGAACCTAAAACATCAAAATCAGGGTACCTCAAATACCTCCAGGCTTCTAGGGCACAAGGTGACTACCTAGATGTGCATTTTCAGAGAGGGCTGAAAAAAAAGCAAATGTTAGGGTTGACCAGCCTCCATCATTCTGAGTCAATGGCCAATCTCATGAAGTATCTGATCACAAGCAAGGGTTGTGGTCACCCAAAATGAAGCCTTCATTCTGAAGCTCCAATATCTTTCAGACACCAGGCCTTGCGACGTGCACACTATGCTCCTGTCTACTAGATACCAGCATCGGCTGACATGAGCTGTTACACTGGAGAAAAATTATTTTAAGAAAAAAGATCCTGCCGGGCGGTGGTGGCGCACGCCTTTAATCCCAGCACTTGGGAGGCAGAGGCAGGCGGATCTTTGTGAGTTCGAGGCCAGCCTGGTCTACAAAGCGAGTCCAGGACAGCCAGAGATATTCAGAGAAACCCTGTCTCGAAAAACCAAAAAAAAAAAAAAAAAAAAAAAGAAAAAAGATCCAAGTCACCCCAATAGTCATCATTTCCAGTACACTCCCAAAGGCAGTGAGGGTGCTTCAGCAGGTGTTGTGTCTCCCATGAGTCATTCACCCCTATATGGTGTGTTTTATATTAAAATTGTAATTATGTCTGAACACTTCATCTTGCAGAGGAAGGAGAGTATCAGACCAAAGATGTGTTGGACAGCAAGGCTTCTTTCTTTTTCTCCACTAATACATGCTCAACAGAGAACTCTTCAAAAAGCTTCAGAGAGTTATATAGCCTGGTGTGGAGACACACTGGTAGCCCCAGCACTCAGGAAGCAGAAGGAAGAAGACTTCTGTAAGTTTGAGGCTAGTTTAGGATATACATTAAAATCCTGTCTCAAAAAAAAAAGAGGAAGAGTCCAGGGAGAAGAAAAAAAGGGAGGAAATTAGGAAGGCCCAAACCACAGCTAAAAGTTGTCTGGTGGGACATGCCAGGGCATGGCTGAAACCCGAGGACCTTGCGGATCCCAGTGATTCCGGTCACCAGTTTCCAATGTGTGTTAGTGGGAAAAAGCACACAGTTTTCTGGTGCTTTGGCTTCTCTACAGTGAGAAGTTGTGAAAGTATTAGCTATTCTCTTGACCCCGTCAGAATGCCATGACACACAGAACCCTGTTTGTCAGGTGCTCCAAACCCTGTACTGTTGAGACTATTTTTAATTTAGTGTCACCCATAGCAGTTTACATTCTGGGGTCATGTCTAGGAGAGGAAGTGGAAGCACAGGTGTGCAGTGGCCTTACCAGCAGTAGTCCAGCAGGTGCGGGGGCAGCACGGGGATGTATACATGCTGCCAGTACATGGGGTAGAGCATGGCAGCCGAGCCGTGGATACAGGCGGTCAACTGCAACAGAGAGGAGCAGGGAATCAGAGCTCAAGGCAAAGCTGAGGGAGGTGCTGCCAAAGTGAAGGACACAACTTCCAGTCAGACATGCCCACCCCGGTGCAATGCAATAGACTTTATCTTCAAAATGCCATTTTGTGTCCTGTCCCTTGATGATAGACTAATGCAAGTCTGGGCACCGCTCAGTGGCAGCGTCAGCCTAGTGTGTCTGAGGTTCAGGTCCAGTCCCCAGGTCTACACGAAAAACATTTAGAGTAGAAAACTGAGAAAATGAAGAATGTGATAAAAGAATCTGCATTTTCTGAAGATTAAAATTTTGATTTTAGGGTATTGTACATATAAGCACATAGTTTCTTTTCTAATGAAATTAAAACAACTGTAAATATGTTTTTCTTTTTTCCTTTTATATTGACATTATCTGATTCAATTTTCCTATATCCTTAAATAATCTTAGGAAACACAGCCTTTCATTATCCTCAATGTATTCTTCATACCCGTTTTGCTGCTTTCTATCATGAAGTTACACAAGTATATTTGGATATACGATTTCTAGGTGTAGGCTGCAGACTTAACCAAGGCTCATGGATGTTACAGTACCAGCAGGTACAGAAAGGTAAGCCAGTACATGTGTGAGTGTAACTGATAGAGGGCAGAGACTCTTGCTGGCTTTACCAGTCAAGTTTAAACTTATTTCCATCTTACTTTTACTTTCACCCCTCTGATTAGCATGGAGAATGAATATTTTTTTTTGCCATGTTTCCTGACTCTATTTCTTACATAAATGGTCTGTTCCTTTCTTTGCTGACTTCTAAAAGGAGTGCTTGTATCTTTTCATTTGATTTATAAGGAAGCACTGAGGACTTGTAAAGGACATCATCTGATGTGATGTTACTGAGAAGTTAGCTTTCATTTTCCTCAAGTCTCTGAGAGAAGAGGTTTGAATGACTGTGTGGACAAGCATTTCCTTAGTGATGAGCCCTACTCCTTGTCCAAGGAAAGATCTCCAAAATGCCTGCAAGCATTTAACTCCTGAGTTCATCTGCGATTAATGTGGGCTTTAGACCTGCGGTGAGAATTCACTTCTTCCACGTAGTTAATCAATTGCTCCAGTATGGTTTGTGCGTATATCCTTTCCCCCTTTCCCACTTTTTTCAACAACCTGTTTTGTATTCCTTCTCTTTACTCTTAAGAGCTAGAGAGGTCAAACAAGCAGTATCTGATACAATTAAAATTGATAGGTAAAGGAAATGAAAAGTGATATAATCTCTATAAAATTCAATATGTCAAAAGGGACAGGATGCACCCCTGGGGACCCAGTTAAAGTGACAACAGCCAGCAACACGCATTTCTGTCTTTTTTCTTTATGTTTCTTTGGTTTCTAGGAAGCCTGTCCCGAGGCCTTTGCTCTTTTGGAAGCTTGTAACTGGCCTTTGTTGACAGAAGGACATTTATGTGGTGAAAGGGTATGTGCCCAGCCCCAGTTAAAAGAATCCCCAAGGTTATTATGACATGACCAGCTTTAAGCTGGATATGCTGCTGATACTTCACAGTTGTGAAAGCTGTGCATTGAAGCCAGGGTGCTATATGTCCCTCACCCATTCTTCTCTTTGGATCTCATTCTTCAAATCAGGTACATGTAGGGAGTAGATTCAGGAAGTGTGGAGAGCTGTTTGCACGCACTGGGGTCCAATCACCCGTCCCAGTCTATTTTGTAGGTTCTCTGATGGAGGCAGCTGCCATATAGATTCATATTGTCATGCCTAGTCTCTCTGGGGTTTGGAAGAATGAAATGGTGGGGTGGAGTGGAGAATGAAATCACCTTTACTCCAATGCTACCTGAGCATCAAGGCTGGAGGCTTACAGTGGCCTTGAGCACCAGCTCTTTGCTCATCCTTAACCAGCTGCCAGAGCATTCTCGCTCACATGCAGGCCCAGTCACATCACTTCCTGTTTGCAAGCCTCTAGGGAACAGCTGGAACAGAATGCCTGTGCCAGCCTGGTTTACCTGGGAATCAGCATTCCCAATCAACCTCAGCTGCCTCCCCAGCTTGCCCCTGGGACATACCATTTGCAGAGGTAATGGAGTGATGGGCTTCTTTCCGTCACTTATTTCACTCAGCTCTCAAACCTACTGGGATTTGGATTTGTTCTGCTAATAAACTCTCCCTAAGGCCTCTGAACAGGCTCTCCTCTCCTTTCTGAAGCCTTGCTTTCACTCTCTGTTCCTAACTAAACTGTAACAGACTGAAGTTTGTCCCCTGGCTGCGAAGGACACAAAGACTCTATCTTTTTTCATCTCCATATTTCTCAACTGTATGCATATAAGTGCTTGTCAATGCAGTGTGTACCCTGAATAAGTTAAAAAACAAACAAACAGATACTTATTTAAACTACATTTACAACATAAAGATAGCCAGTAGTTTGGCTTATATATTATGCACTGTCCAACAATTTAATTAATTCCACAAACTTATATTCCAAAACAAGGACAAGCTTAGACATACAAATATACCATTTTCAGAAAAATTGAATCATCCACCCACCCATCCAATCCTATGCCATAGCTCTACACCACATTAAAAAAAATATATATATATATATATAAATCACTTGGCACATCACTCTTTCACCACATAAATGTTCTTTTGTTAGCAAAGCCACACACACACACACACACACACACACACAGTATGTATAGTATGTCTATGCACTGCAAAAATTTATTCATTATAAGTTATTCACTAGGATGGTTTTGTTTGAGGTGGGACTGGATTCCCTGTTTCTAATTTGCTTAAAGTGTTTTGGGCCAAGTCTTATTTCTACATGACATTTTTACCATGACTCATTAATCTACCAGATTAAATTATAGGATTTTAAAGTTAGTTATCTTTGATTAAGGACAGACAGACAGAAAGAGGGACAGATCAACCCACAAGCTTTTAAGGTGCTCCATCACTTCATTAGAGATTTTCTAAGGCTAAGTCTCTACAATTTAGATAAGACACATTCACCCATTTGATTAAGAAAACAAACAAACCAGGGGATTGTTGGCTCTTTTCCAAAATATGAAGTGATGCCCATTTCATGCATTGTTAAGAACAGTGGCTGAGCCGGGCGTACGCCTTTAATCCCAGCACTCAGGAGGCAGAGGCAGGTGGATCTCTGTGAGTTCAAGGGCAGCCTGGTCTACAGAGTGAGTCCAGGACAACCAGGGCTACACAGAGAAACCCTGTCTCAAAAAAAAACAAAACAAAACAAAACAAAAAACACAGTGGCTGAGCTAACGGCAGGTGGTTCTCTGTACATTTATACTGAGCCAGAAATGATGTACAGAGTTCTACACAGTATCACCAGCCACGTGTAGGAGTCTGAAGAACTATACTCATTCCCTGTAGAGGATAAAATCTTAATGTAATGAAAATATACAATAAGGAGTATAGTCAACAAAGAGGTGCGTGGATATTTAACTGAAGTGCAAGTTGAGGAAATGATTCTATCAAATATCTCACTTGGTGGGAGATACAAACATCGTATATGTAATATTTGCCCAAAGTCATTATTAGTCACAATGAATATTCATCAGAAGTCAATTATCAATCCCATTTAATGACACCCCAAAAGATTTTGCCCCGAAGCAGCTGAATAGTCTAAGGTTCCAGACAAACTAGACAAATTATACAGCCAACAGTCAGTCTAGCCAGGACACAGGACACAGGCTGTAAAGTAAAGCACTTTTATGACTTACTTTACAGTAGTGGCATCATTTTAGCAAATTCTGTCCTAATTAAAGGTGCACAAGGTCAGTTATATAGTAGAGATTTATATATGACTCCATTAGCTTTCTGTGAGTTTGGGAAAAGGAGAATCAACAATGCAGGTAGGATATGAATGGAGAATGATATAGGTGAAAGAAATCCCAAGGTGCCATTCCTATGTTTTTTGTTTTTAGTTTAAGGTATTTCTCAGAGATAGTAAATATAGTAATGGTTAAATTGTAAGATTCTAATGTTCCATCTGATTCCATACCATAGGATTAAAAATAAGATCCCATCCTAAAAGAAAAAATCCCTGCAATACATGCAGCAGGCACTACATTAGGTGGAGGCCCGTGGGAAGGCTTTTTTTTTTTTTTAGATTTTTCAAGACAGGGTTTCTGTGTTTAACAGCCCTGGCTGTCCAAGAACTCACTCTGTAGACCAGACTGGCCTTGAACTCACAGAGGCCTTTGCCTCCAGAGTGCTGGGATTAAAGGTGTGTGCCACCATGTGAGTATCCAGACACACCCTCTACCACACTTCACAGACAGGAAAACAAGTTTTAGAGGTGAAATAACTTGCGCAAGGCCACATGTTGACAAAATGACAGAACTGGGACTCTCACACAGGTCCTGTCAGATGATAATGGCCCTTATTTCCACAATACATAAATTAAATTAGAAAGCATTTTTGTGCCTACCTGGTTCCATCATTGTACAGAGTATTCCAATATGCATGAATACTGTCCCTGTCAGAACTCCCAACTATGTAAATACTCATTTGTCTTGCTGTTAAGTGGACAAATATCTAGGGCAGAGTACTAGTAACAGGAAGTAGTTATTCTTTTTTTTTTTCTAATGAGAAAAAGAACAGACAAACTTTATTACATGCCTAAGGGCATGAGAGTATTGGACTAGAAAAATAATCATTTGAAAAACCACACATTTGATCACTTCCTGGGGATTAGTCATTAACCAAGGTGTCACAGTGACTTTAATTCTCAGGAAATTCTAGGCAAGAAAGCAATGACTACTAATCATAGACAAGTTTACATGTTGGCCTGGACACACCAATCAGAAAGTCTTCCTTTCTGCTATGTTCCTTCTCACACACTTAAAAGGAAGTCTTTTTTTTTTTTAAAGATTATTTATTTATTGTGTATACAGTGTTCTGCCGGCACGTACACATTCACTCCAGAAGAGGGCACCAGATCTCAATGTAGATGGTTGTGAGCCACCATGTGGTTGCTGGGAATTGAACTCAGGACCTTTGGAAGAACAGCCAGTGCTCTTAACCTCTGAGCCATCTCTCCAGCCCCCTTAAAAGGAAGTCTTTTTTTTTTTTTTTTAAAGATTTATTTATTATGTATACAGTGTTCTGTCTACAGGTATATCTGCAGGCCAGAAGAGGGCACCAGATTTCATTATGGATGGTTGTGAGCCACCATGTGGTTGCTGGGAATTGAACTCATGACCTCTGGAAGAGCAGCCAGTGCTCTTAACCGCTGAGCCATCTCTCCAGCCCCCAGGAAGTCTTGCATTAACTGTCTGTTTGATCTGAGCAAACTACTACCTCTCCTGGGTCTTAATTTCCCTGACATGCAAAGTTAGAAGTTGCCCTGCAAGATCCCTGTGCCCTTGCGATTCTGACTCCAGAGGAAAGTCCATCCTTTGTCATGAAGGATGCCCCTCCTCTATCTCTAGGAAACTTCTGCAGCTGTACTGGCCAAGCAGAAATCAGCCTGGGTCCATTTTAAAAGTCTGTTTTTCACCTTTGTTGTCACAAGGACTGCCCCCCCCCCCCACTCTTGAACTAAGAAGTGCCTCCTCTCCCTCAGGGTGGAGAGCACAGCTGTCCTCTATGCCTACCCCATTTCCCCTCAACATACAGAAGAGCTCAGAGGACGATGATGGGAGGAGACTCAGAGCATGGCTCCAGCTGTAGTTCCACAGGACAGGGACCATATTCAAAGTGTTTCCTATTTCCTGCATTGCCTGACACTGGGCAGGTGCTGGGTCAAGTATTTGAGGAACATGAGAGTGCCTTGGCTTAATGTCAAGAAGAATGGTAGGCAAGGTCACCAGACATTCCGGCAAAGTGCAGTCACTCAATAGATCACCACCGGAAACTGCACATTTTTGAGAAAGTATTGAGATTTCAGGATCTAAAGGCCAGCACAGGGAGGTGGGGGGTGGGGATCGGATGGTTGCAGTCATTCTTCACATCCTTGAACTGGGAATGTTAAACAATCAGACTGACACCTGCTTCACAGAGCTACAGGCATCTGGATTTCCCCTCTGTGCTTAAACAAAAGCAAACTGATGAAATACAGAATAGAGAAAGAACTGCAGATTTGTAACTTTAAAGTCCATGCATTTCAACAAGATCCATCCTATGTCCAATGGCTTAGAGAATGTTATGTCTTGGGGAACTTATTAGCATTCTCAGCTTGAGAACAAGGTTCTTTACTTACAGTCTTTGTGGCTGTCAGGAAATGAGTGCTGCTGTGACTCAAACAGTGCTGTGATTTTTGCTTTTAATTATAAATTGTTTCAAGTGGGAAGCCCAGGGTAGAATTAGAAAAAGTTTTCAGGTACTCTGTGAGTGAATCTCATTATGCAAAGAAAAACCCTTAAATTGTAAGTGGTTTGACTATGTTCCAATTGTATTGACTATATTAGTAGGGGTAGAGCTGGCTTTTAAAGTCAATCAGCCTTCCGCTAGTTCAGTGTGAAGAGAAAAGCAAAGAATGTCCCACTTAGAAGATGAGATGTGGTGCTCCTCTTTAGAGAGTAAGGGAAGGAGGAATCTTTCTTCAAGTAGTTTCTCTTGTAGTTGGTGGAACTCAGCTTAGCTCTCCTCCTCCATTATCTTTAGGGGAAGTAAAACCAAAGCCAAACAAATTCCAGTGTGGTCAAGTAGAGTCAGGCTCTAAGAACTCCACCATCCAGTTGAGAAGCAGCTTCCTCAGGCATCTCCCTTAATTTCTTCTCTTTCTATTTTCTGCTTAAAGCTGCCTCCTAGCTAGAGTAATTAGAGCAAGTTATTAATCAGAGTAAAAAGCTTTCCTGCCAAGATTTGACACTTCAAAACATCAAAGGAAATAAAACTGCCAGAGAAAAGTGTTATCTTCCTAGACTGAGGCAGAAACTACAGCCAGGTAAACTATGTAGGGAAGAAGCCACCAAAGAGAGGAAAGCATTTCTTTTCATCTTTAAGGTGAAAAAGAAAAAGGCAAGGTTGCATGATTTTAAAAAGCCATGTAAAGACAGACAGCAAGTGTGTGGCTGTGCCTCTATTCTGTGCCTGTGACTGCATTGCTGAACAAGGAGATGGCCTCAGGATCCCTCCTATTGTGCATCTGTCATCAGTGGATCAAAGTCTAAGTAGATTTATATTTATTCTCAAATCTCCTAAGGTTATAGTTTATGTTTAACTAATGGATTTATACCATTGTTCTAATGAAGAATGATGCTTTTTTTCTTACCCCCAAAGAAATCAAGCATGCCAGGTATGGTGATACATAACTTTAGTCCCAGGACTCAGGAGGCAGAAGCAGGGAGATCTTTTTTTTTTTTTTTTTTTGAGGCCAGCCTGGGCTACAGAAAGAATGCCATGACATCCAGAGCTACACAGAGAGACCCTGTTTTGATAAACAAACAAACAAACAAATGAAACCCAACATTTGGAAGTCATGGGCACTATCAATAGGGAAAGAAAGGAGGAACTGGGTGGTGAATTCCTAATCTTGCATGAGTAGATGAAAAGACTCCCTTTGGGGCAAATCCCAAATCCAACCTTAGGAAGTGAGAGCAAACTCACAAAGACTGAAGCCCAAACCAGCCAATATCATGACCATATTTATACGGGACTGTGCTTTACATGTGTTTAACTCATTCACCTCTCATAACAGCCCTATAAGGTAGTTGCAATGTCTCCATTTTGCAGGTAAGGAAATTTGCCTATGGTCACAGAGCTCAGGGCTGAACCTGAGTTCATATTCCCAGGGATATGAACCCTGGGAAGCTAGGCTCCTGAGTCTGTGCTCTCTGCTCTCATGACACTGCCTCTGTGCTCTGATCTGTATTAATCGGACAATTACTGAGCATCCACTATGTGTACACACAATGCCCTCGAGCAAGTTAAAACAGAGAGAGAAAGATCAAAATGCAAACAATCAACTTCAACACGAAAGCATTATGAAAGGGGTGCTGTAATAGAGGTTCAAGTATGTCAGCATATATAGAAGGAATCCCTGATTCTGCCTGGGGCGAGCATCAGGCAGCGGAGCCTCGTACATGAGAGCATTCAGAACTGGGTGAGTGAAGTCAGGGAGGCTCCTTATGTTCCTTCCTTCCGGAGATCAGGTGAACACCGAGCCATGTGAACACAGCAGCTCCTTGGGCCACTCAAGCTCTGCTAATGACCCTTCAGTCAGTGACTAAGTGACCAGTGAGATGTGAATGAAGACATGAAACCTTCATCTTGCTATGATTATTCCTTATGGCTTGAGGGATTCACCATCACCACCATTAGTCATACACCAGGATCTCTACCATCTTCTTTGCTTCAGGTCAAGAGTCACTGCCTACAAAGATGACATTCAGTGTCAAGTGGCATTCATAGAATGAGTAGTGTGTGGCCAGTGCTGGGTTATGGTTTTACCTCATTTTGATCATGAACCCTTTACTAGTCCCACTTTCAGAGAACACAGCAGAGATATGTCAGAGGTCAATTTGCCTATGGCTGTGTCACTAGAAAATGGCTCATGGAGATTAAGTGCATGGCAGAGACAGGCAGAATCAGAACAGAAGGACCCTGGCTCGAAGTCTGATTCTCTCTCCTCCAACCCTGCTGTCCTTTTTCTGAGGAAGATTCTGCCAGCAGGACTGTCTCAGGCATTTAGGTGGGAGATTCAATATAGCCATCAAGCTAGCAGAAAAACAGATCTGCAACTTTCTCTTATATTTGTACAAACCCATGAGTGCATGGCCTAATCTCATAGCACACCAAAGTGACCATACTTGCCACCTTCAAACACATCAGAGGAAATTATAAATCCTTGTCCCACTAATATAGCACATAGTGCTTCATTGTTTCTTCCTTAATAAATGCCTTTGGGACGTCTGCCAAAATGGGCCTCATTTAGAGATTTTCAAACATATTAAGAGGGAAGTGATTTTAATACTGCCCATTTGTTTTTAAGGTAGAGGTATGATTTATGAGTCATAAGAAATAATCTCTTACTGTTAAAACCTAAAGAATGCCCAAGGCTGGGAGAAATTTCAGTGGGTAAACAGATTGTTGCATAAGCTTGAGTATTTGCATTTTGATCCTGAGAACACATAAAAAAGCTGGGTGTGGCGTAACCCAGAGCTGGGGGTTGGAGACAGGAGGATCCTGGGGACTCACTGGCCAGCCAACTTAGTGCAAACAACTAGCTTCAGGTTGAGTGATAAGCTGTTTCTCAATAAATAAGTACATAACAACAACAGTAATAATGTAGAGAAGTGGTTGAGGAAAGGTGTACCAATGTCAGCCTCTGGTCTCTACATATGCCTTACAGGTGAGGAAACCTGTACACAAACATACATATATGTACACACCACACACCCACCACAAGAATATACAAATTTATTCTGCACATTGCCTCTATTCCTCAAATAATAAAATTTTAGGCAGGTCTAAATGAAATGGCTAAAAACAAAACAAAACAAAACCCCATCAACACCTCTGGATCTACTAACACCCATGAGCCCTTAGTCACATGGTAGGTTGCCCTGGCCTTCATGGTGTTATGAGAAGCTGGGTAGAGTATGCCTAGAGACGCCCTTCTCTAGACTGGCCAAGGCCACAACCAAACCTCTCTCAAAGAAATTATCTCTCAAAGAACTTCTAAGTGCTAGTCTGCCCTCATGACTGTCTTCTAAACAAACATATACAGTCTCTGTTATGCAGTTCTAAGTGGAGATGAGCCAGTCATATTCAACCGACAACAGCAACAAATTAATGCTGTTTCGGGCAGGGAAGAACAGTGTGTTTTATGGGAAACTGAACACAAGAAAAGCCCTGGGCTTTGTACTAGACCTCTGGACCCAAGTGTTTGGAGATACAGTCTGTGAAATTGCACTTCAGCGTGCTTTCTGGGCGCTTCTCACAGCGTTTGGGAACTGCTCATAATCTGAACGCTCTGTGCAGCCCAGAGCAGGTGTGCAGGGTTTGCTCAGACTACAGAAGCAGCAGCAGTAGAGGAGGATGGAAATCAGTGTGGTGACTGGGGCAGGGTGAAGCTGCATCAAAGGATCACAGATCCTACTGCTGACACACTGTATTGTGATACAGTCTCTTCGACATCACAAGATTCACTGTGATGTATGTGTTTTGTTTTGCTCCATTTAAGTTCAAGGTGAAGAGGAGAAAACCAACTTACACATAATTAAATGAACATAGTTAAAAAACCAGTTAATTATATTTACCTTAAAGAAAACCCACATAAATAAAACAGCAATCTTTTCTCCTACCTCTTATCAGTGGAGGTTTCTTTCATTTACTTTTAAGTTTTTCGTATTCTCTAAGCCACAGTAAATTTTTATGTAATAGAGATTAGAGAGGCTACACCACTTGTGAGTTTGGCTGCTGAGTCTGTATTTCATGCCACTTGTTAAGGATTTCCCTCTTCACCAAAAGGATTAGCTTGCCTCTCTCTTCGAATGCTCCTTAGGTTGTCAGTGTGACTAGGTTAATCTCAATCTCACTCCCCCCCCACAACATATAAAAGATGAATAAACAAAATGTTTGATTTATTTTATTTTTTAAATATAACACTAAATTCAGTCCTAGACTTCACTATTTGGGAAGTTTCCAGTTACAAGGTCTTGGCTTCCCTTGAGCACAGTTTGAAACAAAATAATGCAGTTTGTTCCTACGGCTGAAACATGCAGAGTGGAGTGTGCAGGCAAAGAGGCCCTGGCTCCAGTCCAGTGTTTCAAACCTCCTTAAATTGCCACTCTCTGCTTCAAGGGCTACAAATAAGCAAACAGGATTAGTCTGTTCTAGTGCAGACGAACCAGGAAAGCTCCACACAAGGCTAGTAAGATGCCCAGCCACCGCCTGGGCTGACAAGACCATGGTGAGGTGGGGTTCCTCCAAAAAGAAGTGAAAATTAACACAAATCTGAAAATCTGCCTCAGCTACAAATTGTCCTTTCTCAGGTCACCAGAGCAGATGGTGTGCTCAGACAATGGATTCCTGTCTGCTGAGTGAGTGTGATGGGACAGGCAAGGTTGGGAAAGGATCCAGGACTTCTCTTGAACACTGAAACATCTACAAAGGCCAGGCTGGGGGTGTTGGCGAGAAGACACAATTATCACCTACCGCTTGTCCAGGGCACCAATACAGAGGCTCTACCAGAGACCTATATTCTCTAGGAAAAATGTATGTTTGTCTAGCTGGGAAGAAACTGAGAAATGGTTTTATGTTAGTTTTTTTCCTTTCTCTAAATGAGGTACTATCAGAAAAATATTAATTGTTCTCAAAGTTATGGGATCCATACAAATAATTAGGTGTGGAAACTCAATTACATCATGGTTTTGCCCCCAACAGCGCTTCCTTCTTAAGCATTTGTTTAAATCCATCCTCCAGATAAGCTAAATAAAATCCTTAGTAAAGTAAACATGCCTTTTCACCAATTAACTAGAGACTCTGGAGTTTTGAAAGTTCTTTAACACTAGGCGCTCAGACCAATGGTCAGTGGAATCATGCCAAGAATATTTCTGGGTGTACAAGTGCTATGAGGGACTCACACACGACCCATGGAGAGTTACCAAAGAGGCAGTATGAGGTGGCCAGGAGGGCCTGGAACCAAAAGAAGTGGGTTTTAATCTCATCGCTTCAGTTCATCTTAGACAGGGCATTTCAACTTCTTGGCTGCTAACATTTTTATGTGCAAAAGGAGAATAAAGCCAAGTAGTTCCTGGGGTTGCCACAAAAACTGAAGAGAAGATGGAATTCATACATGCCATAGACACACACATGCAAATACGCCTGTGGATATGTGAGCATGCACAAGAGTCACACAGCACCTCATAGACACAGTATAAGACTCAGGGAGGTCAGCTTAAAACAATCTTAAGGGGCCGGGCGGTGGTGGCGCACGCCTTTAATCCCAGCACTTGGGAGGCAGAGGCAGGCGGATCTTTGTGAGTTCGAGGCCAGCCTGGTCTACAAAGTGAGTCCAGGACAGCCAAGGATACACAGAGAAACCCTGTCTCGAAAAACCAAAAAAAAAAAAAAAAAAAACAATCTTAAGGAAGTGGCAGAAAGCCGAGGGCCTGCCTTATGACGTACTGCGGGTGGGTCTACACGAAGGTGATCTAGACGTTTATTCTGCAGATGCCCTCTGTGGTCTTCTCTGGTAATCCTGGAGCTACCTGAAACCTCTAATTGCTATGTAGTCTGACCTTATTTTTCATCCAAATCAGCACCGCCTGCTCAACTAGTCACTTTATCCACCAGCTCTTATCACTTTGGCTTTTAGTAGGAGTTTTCTAACTTTCTTAGTGGGGTAGATGTGCCTAACAACTTTTCTCTGGTTCTAGTGGCAGTTCCTACACAAAAGGGTCCCAATAAATATAACCTGGTGGCAAACATAAGACTTTTGAAGGGGCTGAGATTCCCTTGTATGCATAGTCTCTGGCTATTTCTTCCTTTCTAGAAGATTCCTTCTACCCAAAGCATCATGGTCTATTTTGTGGCTTTCTCTCTTCCTTTCTCTCTGACTAGTACATTGACTTCAAGCAAGATTTTTTTTTTCACCTTCCCAAATGAATAGGCTGCTCTGTAAAACAAAAATAATTCTAAATACTTGGAGTGATGATGGTATTACAAGGTATCATTTCTCAAATGTTTGTATCTTTGATATATTAGCTATCTACAGTATTTCCAAAAAGTAATGAGTTAAACTTGGATATGAAAATCGGGGAGAAAAATGGGATCTTTGTGTTCCAAGAAATCAGAGAACAAGATTTAGCTAAGCCTTCCCAATTTATCATTTATAAAGGAAAACAATCAATAAACATTAACTGAGCAAAGAGAACAAAAACTTACATTTGTCTTATACAGAATATCACAACATTATTGACCGGGACACCTTGGGATACATACTATCTCACTGTGAACTAAGTAGTGCTAGGTTTGTCTCCAGACACACAGTCTGTTTTACACAAGTTGTTTTCTGGAGTGCTTGGTAGCCATTATCTTTCAGATGTTCAATAGCTCTGAGGAGCATTAAGCTATATCTTACCAGGCAAACCAGAAAACATGTGGTTTGTTGAGGTACTATAGCCACATCAGGCTTTTCCATGAGGGTCTTCAGAACACCTCAGGCTGAAACAGTCTTCACACTGGCCTCATCTATGAGATAATAAGAATTATGCTGGATGAAGTCTGAGGCAACAATGGAAGACCTTCAAATCCTGCATCTGGAGAGGACCAAAGGCTTGAACCCAACTGTCTGCTCAGCAACTTCAACTCCAGAGGCATTCCATGCAACAGATTAGGGTACTGGATGCTACGGAGTACCTCTGGCTGGGAGCAGAACCCCACCTCCCAGAAAGAGGGTAGTTTCATCACCAATCACAGAGCCCAGAACTCAGCTGCACTCAACTATATGCAAACAAACCCCACAACCCTCCCCATAAAAATGTAAAAATAACGCACCTTTAAAACCTTAGCAACAGTCCCCTTCATGATTTTCTTTACCCTTAACTCAATCACACAACACCAAACTAAACTTCTTGTCTAAATAATTACTTCTTGGTTTTGATTTGATACACTAAAATCTCACCTCTCATGAAAGCATTTATTGATTTACCATGTACACATATTACATGGCAGAGCACGTGTTAAGACTTTGCAAGTATTAACTTATTTTTATTTTACTAACATGAGGTCACTAGTGGCTCAATCAAAACTGCGTTAGCAAAATGGTGAGGAGTGAACAAGAGCAGAGGGCTAGACAGGAAACAGATGATTTTTGAGGATTTTTTTTTCTAAAGGGGAGAATGTAAAAGGGGCAAAGAGAAGAATAGGAATGGGATGAAGTGGATGTAGCTCACGGAAAGATGTCTTTCAAAAAAAGTTACATTTCCTTATGTGTGTTAATGTGTGCAATGTGCACGTGGAGGTAGGAGGTTGTCACCTGCAGTAGTAGGTGCTTTCCTTCCACTACCATGTGGGTCTCAGAGGGAGACTGAAGTCAGGTTATTTGCCTTGGCAGCAAACGCCTTTACCTTTGGAGCTGTCTCCTGGCCCAGGCTTTGTGGTTAAGGTTTGGGGGGGAGGTCAGGTTTGGGGGGGGTCACTGTATCATGTTGGTGTGTACTTTGGAAAGTGCCAGCGGAAGAGAAGAAACAGACTGGACAGAACTAACTCTTGCTTTTCTTTTTTTTTTTTTTTGGTTTTTTCGAGACAGGGTTTCTCTGTGTAGCCCTGGCTGTCCTGGACTCACTTTGTAGACCAGGCTGGCCTCGAACTCGCAAAGATCCGCCTGCCTCTGCCTCCCAAGTGCTGGGATTAAAGGCGTGCGCCACCACTGCCCGGCTAACTCTTGCTTTTCTGATGGAATACTTCCACAAGGTGACAACAGAGGCAGAATGAGGCACCTAAGAAGCACCTTCTCAACAAGGCATTTGTCACATAAGGTAAAATCATGATCCCTTCTCCTCACTCCTCGCTCCTCTCTCTCCTGCTCTCCACTCCTGGGTACTTCTTGGTAGCTACTGGGCCATATATGTAGTGTAAGCTCTGATTTAGGGTCTCTTTTGCTCAAATGCAAGCTTTAGGAAATCAGTAATTTTTGTCTACTTTTGTTTGATGTTGACTATTGAAATTCATTGTGGGACAAAGTCATCTGGAAACTGTAAGGGGGGGGTTAGATTAATAAATTAGATTTAGTGACTATCTAGGGGCTTCTAATACAGTCTCTTAATATGGGACATGAAGACCAACTTGGCTGTGGGCACTTGGCATAGCAGCATATGGACTAAAAACAAGGTTTATGGCCTGACATTATTTTCAGCTGCTACTAGTTTTATGAAGTAGGGGGAGCCCAGATTAGGCTGAAGCCAGGTGAAACAGGGAGAGACCTTATTTAAGGACAAAGTGGGTGGAGCTCGATGAGATGCAAGGCAGCTTGTATTATCTGATGGAGAAAATGCTGGTGGACTGAAAAGCTGATCTCAAACAGAGCTGAAAAATTAAGGCCAGCTCTTTCTGAGGAAGAAAGAAGCTGGTGATCAGAGAAGGCCTAAGCAAAGCAGCAAAAGGCCAGCCAAGGACTAAACCCTGTGGCACAGCTTTTGCCTAGAGGGGTTCGACCAGTTCAAACAGTGGCCTGCATGGAACTGTCGCCAGTCTCAAAGATTGAGGGAGAGCGGCTGAGTGACTAATACAAACTGAGTAAGTTGACTTATGGCGAGCTGAGGCCTTCCAGAGAGAGAAAGCCTCAAGCCTCATTTAAGGTAAAACTGCCATAGCCAATTTAGCCTAAAGGACCTCTATCTGAGATATTCCTGAAGAGAAAGACTGCTGACCAAGTGCTTTAAAGCATCTACTCCTGGGCCGGGCGGTGGTGGCGCACGCCTTTAATCCCAGCACTTGGGAGGCAGAGGCAGGCGGATCTCTGTGAGTTCGAGGCCAGCCTGGTCTACAAAGCAAGTCCAGGACAGCCAGAGCTGTTATACAGAGAAACCCTGTCTCGAAAAAAAACCAAAAAAAAAAAAAAGCATCTACTCCTGAGGTATTCCTGATGACTGGGGACCTGCCCCAGAGACTGTTTCCTTCAAAAAGGTTAAGGTTAGTTGTTAGATAATAGTTGTTATAGTTATTAATAGGTTTAGTTGTTAGGTTAACAGTAATTCTTAGGGATAGTAGTTAGGTAATTGTTTATATTTTCTATAAGTGCATATATTAATAAATATATATTCTATAATTAAAAGGGTCATCTTCAGGACACAAAGAGTGACTGGCTATAGAGAGGATGAAAAGTTCACCCACTAAAGTGGGCACAGTACAGACTGCAGACCTAAGCTGCTGACAAATGTGACGAGGCAGCTGCACTCTCTTCTGGATTCTATTAGATGAATATAGAATTCCAGATTAGGAGTTTGAGACATCGTTTTGTTTCACTATCTTCTCATTTCCAGATTTGTAAAATCTTAGGCTCTATGGATCTGTTTTTGTTTTTTTTGTTTGCTTGTTTGTTTGATTGTTTTGTTTTTTTGAGACAAGGTTTCTCTGTGTAGTCCTGGCTGTCCTGGACTTACTTTGTAGACCAGGCTCGCCTTGAACTCACAGAGTTCCACCTGTCTCTGTCTCCCAAGTGTTGGGATTAAAGACATGCGCCACCACGCCTGGCAGCTCCATGGCGTCTTCACCTTTGTACAGGAACTACTTGGTCTCTATCTCTTTGGCTTAGCATCGTATCTTTTTGATAAAACTTTTTGAAATAGATCCACATATAAAAATAAATAAATCATGCAATTCCTATCAAAATACCACCACAATTCTTTATAGACCTGGAAAAAGCAATTCTCAACTTCATATGGAATAACAAAAACCCAGAATAGCTAAATCAATCCTGTACAATAAAAAACATCTGGAGGCATCACCATCCCAGATTTCAAGCTGTACTACAGAGCAATAGTAATAAAAACAGCATGGTATTGGTATAGAAACAGACCAGTGGATCAATGGAATCGAATTGAAGACCCAAAAATGAACCCACACACCTATGGTCACTTAATTTTTGACAAAGAAGCCAAAACCGCACAATGGAAAAAGGACAGCATCTTCAGCAAATGGTGCTGGTCCAACTGGATGTCGACATGTAAAAGAATGAAATTAGACCCATACTTATCACCTTGTACAAAACTTAAGTCCAAGTGGATCAAAGACCTTAACATAAGGCAAGACACACTAAATCTATTAGAAGAGAAAGTGGGGAAAACACTCATCAGCACAGGTGACAACATCCTGAACAGAACACCAACAGCTCAGGCTCTAAGACCAACAATCAATAAATGGGACCTCATGAAACTGAAAAATTTCTGTAAGGCAAAAGACACTGTCATTCGAACAAAACAGCAGCCTACAGATTGGAAAAAAATCTTCACCAACCCCACATCTGACAGAGGGCTAATATCCAAAATTTCAAAGAACTCAAGAAATTAAATGCCAAGAAACCAAATAATCCAATCAAAAAATGGGGAACAGAGCTAAACAGAGAATTCACAAAGGAGGAATCTCTAATGGCTGAGAGACACTTGAACAAATGCTCAGCATCCTTAATCATCAGAGAAATGCAACTCAAGACGACTCTGATATTCTTCTATCTCACACCTATCAGAATGGCTAAGATCAAAAAAAGCTCAAATGACAGCATATGCTGGCGAGGGTGTGGAGAAAGGGGTACCCTACTCTATTGTTGGTGGGAATGCAGGCTTGTGAAACCACTATGGAGGTCAGTCTGGCGAGATCTCAGAAAACTTGGAATAGCTCTGCCTTGGGACCCAGCCATACCACTTCTGGGTATACATCCAAATGATTCCTCACCAAATCACCAGGAAGTTTCCTCATCTATGTTCATAGCAGCCTCATTTGTAATAGCTAGAAACTTGAAACAACCCAGATGTCCCTCAACCGAGGAATGGATTAAAAAACTGTGGTACATCTACACAATGGAATACCTCTCAGTCATCAGAAACAACGAAATCATGCAACTTGCAGCCAAATGGATGGAACTAGAGAAGCTCATCCGAGTGACTCAGAAGGATGCACATGGCATCTATTCTATCCACTTATAATCAGATTTTGGCCATATAGTACAGGATAACTATACTACAACCAATGCACCAAAGGGAACAGGAACATAAACTTTGTTTCCTGTCAGTGAGACACTTTGCTCTAGTGGTGCTGCCTTGTAGGACCCCAGTGTATGAAGAGGCTCTTGGCCCTCATATGACTGCTGAACTGGGGCAGGGGACTGTTATGTAGGGACACTCCACTCCAAAGGAGTGGAATGGAAGGGAAAGGGGGTAGAGGTTGGGAGGGCAGGACTTGGGAGGGGTGGAAAGAGGGCACTGTGATGAAGATGTAACCTGAAGTAATAAATATTAAAAAAATAAATAAATCATACAAATAAATTTTTAACAAAAAAAACTTAAGACACCAAAACCAGCCACCTAACTCAGAGATTAGCAATCTAATAGTGACAAGACCCAGTGTGGCCTGCTGTTACTCTTGTACCCAAAGCATTGTTGGCAGTGAATCTCAGACATTGGTTTTTCTATCATAAATGAGATGGTCAGAGTCCAGCTGCAATGAAGGCCACATGGCCTCCAACATAGTATTCAGTATTTGATGTTCTGAGAAGAGACTGCTGAACCCTAATCCAGCTGAGGACTGAACATGGGCTAGAGTTTACCTCACTGATGGAGGGTTTTTTCAGCATGCCAGCTTCATTCACATTTAAACATCAATTCATTTGGAATTTAGTCTTGCATGAGTAAAACAGACACTGTCTTCTTTTTCTTCCACAAGTGGAAAGCTAATGCTGAAATGCCTACCTGGTTTTCAGACAGTTCAGTGCCTCTTTTGTTATTTATAGAGCCCCTGTATATGTGTAGGCTGTTCTTAGACCTCTATTCAGAAAGTTTTACTAAAGCAAGCTATCACAATCCATTCATTTTCTTCAAGTATGAGTTTGGTTCTTTCTTTTGGCTTTTCCAAATTAATTTTAGAATCAGCCTGTGATTCTGGGTTTGAAAAGATCCTGTCTCAAAAAAAAAGTGGACAGAGCTTGAGAAGGAGATCCAAGGATTCTCTCTGACCTCTAAACACAAGTGTATGTGAACACACACACATGCTAACATGTAGGGAGTTAGATTAATATAATTAATATTAGATTTAGTAAATATCTAGGTTTCTGATACAGTCTCTTAATCTGGGCATGAAGATCAATTTGGCTGTGAACAATTAGCTTATCAGCTTGTGGACTAAAAACAAGGATGAAGTCACGTGAAACGAAGGGAGGCTATGGACTAAAAACAAGGTTGAAGCCAGGTAAAACAAGGAAAGACTTTATGACCTGTCATTGTTTTCAGCTGCTAAGTGGGCAGAGCCCAAATTAAGATGAAGCAGGTGGAACAAGGAGCGATCCTATTTAAGGACAAGTGGATGAGGCCGGGAGAGCTGCATGCTAGGGGCTCCATGCTAGAGAGCCGCATGCTAGAGAGCTCTGATGCTAGCAAGTCCACACGCTAGAAAGGACAATGAGTAGTTTGTATCCTCTGATGGATAAAGTGCTGTGGACTGATGGCCAGATCTCCCTGAGACAGAAAGACGCTGGTGAGCAGAGAAAGCCTCAGCAAGACAGCAAAGGCCAAGGACTAAACCCTATGGCTTAGTTTTTGCCTAGAGGGGTTTGACCTGTCCAAACAGTGGCATGAACGAAACTGTGGCCAGCTTTAAAGACTGATGCAGAGAGGCAGAGTTGCCGATACAAAGGAAATAAGTTGGCCTACAGACGGCTGAGGTCTCCCAGAGAGAAGAAAACCTCAAGCCTTATTTAAGGTGATACTGCCATAGCCAATTTACCCTGACAAATCTACCTACATCTGAGATATTCCAGAAGAAAGACTGCTAAGTGCATTAAAGGGTCTAACAGAGACTGTGTTCCTGATGACTGAGGACCTGCCCCAGAAACTGTATCCTTCTAAAAGGTTATGAAAATAGTTTTAATAGTTATCAGTAGGTTTAGTGGTTAGGTAATAGGGGTTGTAGGCATTTGTAGGGTTAGTAGTTAAGTAAGTAAGTGTATTTTTTTATAAGTGAATATAGTTACTAATAAATAATAGTTAATAAATTTTAAAAAGTTCGGTTACACTAACATGGTTCAGAGTATGGATAAACATGATAAAGCAGTTTCAGTAAATTACTACCAGTGACTAGATTAAGTCATATCAGTATTTATTATAAAGTAATTTCAACCTTCTGGAATGTTTGCTTGAGAACTTTCATAATAAGATTATTAACCATATTATCAGGTAAAAAATATATAAATAAAATTATGTTAAATATACAGCAAAATTTATTAGTATAATACAAGAAGAACTCATTCTAACTTATGAGAAAAACGTCAATCTGGACATGGTGGCCCACGTTTGAATCCCAGGCAGAAGTAGGAGAATTTTCAGCCATAAGTTTGTGGTCAGCTCAGGCTACATAGTGAGTTCAAGGTCAGTCTGGATTATAAAGCAAAAATCCTATCTCAGACAGACAAAGCCGGGTTTAAGACAGCTCAGTGGGTAGAGCACTTGCCATGTAAGTGTAAGGATTGAAGTCAAGATCTCCTGATCTCACATAAAAAAAGCTGGATGGAGTGGTGGCTTGCCAGTCATCTCAGTAGGCAGGAAGATGAGACATGGAATCCCTGGCTAAATAAGATAGCTGAAACATTGATGTAAAGTTCAATGACAGACTGGCCTCAATATATAAGGTAGAGAAAGCCACCTGGCACCAACCTTGGGCTCTACATGCACACAAATGCATGGACACCCACATATGTACATTCACTTCCAAACAAGAAAACACACACACACACACACAATTTCCTTAAAACCCACAACAAGCCATCAAAACCCCTCTAAGGTAAATGGGGAAAAGATAGTAACAAAATACACATAGGAAATAAACTCATGGAAAATAGTTACCTCTAACTGAAGATATCAAAGTTAAAACTTAATATATCATTTTATACCTATTTTTTTTTTTTTTTTGGTTTTTCGAGACAGGGTTTCTCTGTTTAACAGCTCTGGCTGTCCTGGACTCGCTTTGTAGACCAGGCTGGCCTCGAACTCGCAAAGATCCGCCTGCCTCTGCCTCCCAAGTGCTGGGATTAAAGGCGTGCGCCACCACCGCCCGGTATTATACCTATTTTTATTGCAAGATTAAAATGTAGCACAAGTACACAGGTGATACATACAAAGACAGACAAATCTAAGTCTCTAGTGAAAGTGGTTCACTTGTACACAGATGACAACATTCACTGTGCACTGGCCCATCCTTCTGGGGGAACAATCTAGCAGCCCCCAATTCTTGGTGCTTATCAAAGCCTTTGACCAGAGGACCCACTGCTTAGCATATTTATTATTTACAAAGTCCCCAAGTGGGCTGTTTCAATCAAAGGAAGCTCAAAAATGTTTGTTGCAATATCGTCTACTAGAAGATTTATCTGTGAACAACCTAAATGACCATCAAGAGAAGAAAACCTTAGTAAATCATGACTAGATCACTACAATGGAATACAGTGCCAACATTTTAAAGAAATGACAAAAATTAGCTTAAGTGGGGATAGGCAGAAAACTATTTATAATTGATCATGAAACTGTAAGAATAAATGAAATGGGCTTTGACACTGTAAAGGGACATGAATAATTAATAATGATGATGTATTACCATATGAGGGGAATGTGGCTGATTCGTTTTTCTAAAATTTTCTTTAATCTTGCCGATACATCTTTCAATTAAAATTAGATGACTGCAAAGCCGTCTCAGGACGGTCTACTCACAGTGCTGAGCTTGCTACAGATGATAAGGATCCGGCGCTCGTACAGCATGCTGGCGTACAGATGCAACATGTTGTTCACATCCACAGCCACAAAATATTCTGTCAGATTTCTCTAGGAGAGAGAAGAAAGCAAAGATTGTGACTTATTTTGTTTGTTCTTATTATAAATAGTATCTCATAAAATCAGGAGAAAGAACAAATAATCAGAAGGCATGTGCTCCTTTTCCTCTGTCCCACTCTTTCTAGCTGGGAGCCCCTGCTCCACTCATGTATGAAATCATGAAATGCAAAGTTCAAAGAGGCCTTGGAGATAAGCAGACTGAGCAACTTCACCTTTGTGTGGTGATTACGGGTTACAACTCGAGGTCGTATACAGCACTGTGTATGCTCTTCATGTTGCTCCAAAGGATGAGAAGCTCAGGAACTTTGCAATCTCAGAAACAAGGAGACCAAGGCTGAGAGAGATTCTCTCCAAGATCAAATGGTCTAATAAGCAATGAAGACAGGACTCTGCTCTGATCTTTGGACCCTAGGCTGTAGAACTCTTCCAACGTACTGTTCTATGCATACTAGCAAAAGAAAGTGTCCAAGCTTTGGGAACAGGGCCCATTTCTACCCAGTAGATCCTAGCACAGATGCAGGGCATTGCCTGCCCCATCTTTACTGTTGGTATTCATAGCATTCACTCTCCAAACTGCTTCTGCTAGAATTAAAGCAATTTCAAAGACTTAAAACTTCCAAGCATTTCACTCAAAATGGGGGAAGATGTAGATAAACAGCAGCAAGTTGTGACAATAGAGTGTTTTTAACCAGCTTTTATTTTTCCCCTGCAACCTGGGTTTTATTCCTTTAATTACCATCATAGATTAGAACTCTTCATATTTAAACAGGGACATGGAGAGAACATTTCATTTCTACAACCCTTTCTTTCTTTCTTTTTTTTTTTTTTTAAAGATTTATTTATTTATTTTTTATGTATATGGATATTCTGTCTGCATGTACACCTGCATTCCAGAAGAGGGCATCCGATCACATTATAGATGGTTGTGAGCCACCATGTGGTTGCTGGGAATTGAACTCAGGACCTTTGGAAGAGCAGTCAGTGCTCTTAACCGCTGAGCCATCTCTCCAGCCCCTCTACAACCCTTTCTATATCCACCTGATATTAATAATAAACACAAATATGCTAATTTCTTCAATGTTACAGGGTTTCAATGCTACACAATATAATTCAGAAAATGAAAGGCGGGAAGGAAAGCTGTTGCCACGAGTGGCAGTTTATCATGATTAAAGATCTACAACCCATGATTTAAGTAAACCAGTAGATTTTATATGCAAAATAGCATAAAGTGCTTTAAACAATATTATGGTTGAGGATAAGAATGGGCACTAATCTCATGATTTATTAGTGTCTGACTAGAGTATTAGGCTAACCAGCAAACTTCACAAATAAAGAGCAAGATAGCTCTATACACTGACAACTCCCCTATACTGTCCCTCCTACATATTGCTCACTCACTATCTGCCATAATGAGGCTTTACACAGGTCACCTTGCTTAACCTTAAAATCATTCCTTGTACTAGATGTCACTTTCTCTATTTAAAGTTGTAAAACAGAGGCACAGAAAAGTAATATAATGTGACAAGGGTCACATGATAAATGAACAACAGAAGACTCAGCCTAGGATTTAAATACATAATACCTTAAAGTATAAGTTAAAATATCACATTCAAAAAATATTGAGTGTAGGGGAAAAGCAAGAGGAAATATAATGTATAAAGAAGGAGGAGTCCCCCCCCCCATTGAAAATTGTTGCCCTATTTATAGGAGGATCCTTACCTAGCCAGACCATGTAAGGATTTAACTATGCTCTTTCTAGTCCTCCTAATAACCTTCAGGTAGGCATCACCATGTCTCCATGGAGAAGGTAAAGCTTAGAAAGTCTTAGTTGTTTTTAAAGATCACCCAGTTAGAAAGGGCAGAGCCAAGAGCAAGTCTCTTGAATCTAAAACTTATCTGTTAACCACTATACCAGCTTGCCTCCTAACAAACTCCATGAAAAATAAAATGAGCACTAAGGCAGTTGAAACTGGGCAAGATGCATTTCTCTGCCCAGTGGACTGAGGAGCGCTGAGTTAATGATGTCAGGGTGGGGTTTGTTCTTGAGACAGTGACACGGCAGAGCAGTTTTCACAAACAAAAATACAACGCCCTCAGCTGAGCATTTCAGAGAGAGCTTAAATGCTGATGAATTATATGAATTTTTCTTTTAGAAGAGGATAGAAGTAACAAGAAATAGAAGTAATAGAAATGAGGAGCTTAAAGAAGGCCAGAAAGCCCATTAGCACTTTTGACAGATCCAAAGATAACTCTGAAGCCACCAAAACGTGGCCTCAAGAGTCTGCCAAGAAGCTTCACGCTGAGGAGAAATATGTTACACAGCTTGCCGTCCAAATAGGGAGACACAGCGTCAGAGACAAATTCTGTGCCTTATTTTGGTGAGAGGAAAAAAAAAATCACAAGGGTACTTTTGTGGATGGGGAAGGGTGTATTTCTGAAATAAAAACACCACTCACTGAAACAGGGCCCCATTCCCAGTCAAGATCAGAGGGACTCAGGTGCCTGTCCAAAACTATACACAGGTATGTTAAAAATATGTAACATTTAGCCAAATTCTTTCTAAACTGTCATGTACTTTTTTTGGTATTTCTCATCCCATCTGTGCTGATCACCAAGATATTTGTGTCTAAACAGAAGCTGTCTCTTATCTGCTTCCTCCCCTGCCTCTTTCCTTCTGGGATGCCACCCGCCAGAGTGGGAGGGAGTGCCAACAGCCCCAACCCAGGAACTTCTTGGATGGGGGAGCACTTGCAGGGCAGAGGGGGCCCTGGCTCACTCTTAGATCCCGCCAAGCTTGGGCTCAGAGAAAGCCCTTTGGAGACAGGGATCTCCCTCTTGCTGTTAAATGCCCAGTAGCTTGAGCTCCACGGTAAACTTGGACTTCTCAGCCTTACCCTGCCATTTTCCACCCATCAGGCCTTTACTTCCTCTCAGAATACTCTGTTCTGTTCTAAACATGCCCATTTATTTGACAAGATCAGCCCTGTGTCACCTCCTCCTGGAAGAGTTCCTAGACTCCTCTGCCAAATGCTCTTTTGTGTTTCCATGGCAATTTGTCCTTATCTTATAGTAACTCAGACTTAAGTATGTTTTTCTACTAGGCTGAGTACCTTTGGGCAAATTACAAATCCCAACATCTAGCAGTTTGTTGAAAGGATCAACCCATATGTGGAGGAAACATGTGGTTGAAGACTACCTGTCCCTTGGCTCTCGTTTAGTGTGGCATAGAAGGGTGGTCTAACAGAGACAAGACTGTGTGGCATTTCAGATAAAAAGTTATCTGACAGAAATCAGGCTGTGAGTCAGATGAGGGGAAAAGAAGACAGGATCACATTTGTGTTTCAAAAAGATCTTGAAGCTGAAGAGATGGCTCAGCAGTTCAGAGAACTGGCTACTCTTCCACAGGACCTGGGTTTAATTCCCAGCATCCACATGGCAAGCAGCTCACAAGTTTCTATAACTCCAGTTCCAGAGGATCTGACACCCTCTTCTGGTCTCTGTGGCTACCACACACACACATGTGGTACACAGACATACATACAGGCAAAACAGCTGTATACATAAAACAAAAATTAAAAAGAAATTCTTCACAGAGCCTATGGCTGATGGAAAGAAGGCATATTGGGAGGACCTATTAGCCACATAACTAGTTACTGTTATATTGCAGGGGGTGGGGAAGAATCTTAAGTATAAATAATTCAGAATAAAGCTTTAGGTATACATGTGAGAAACACTCTTAACCACAGGACTTGACAAAGAATTAGGCTTGGAGAGGGGAGAAAGAAAGGCTCTATAGCCCTATGGCCTCCACAGTTCTAAGATTCTGTGCACTCCACCTTCTGTTTGTCCAAACATTTCAGTGTTTATTTGTTTAACAGAGTGTCAACCCTCCTTCTAAACCACCACCATTCCTGTTGAACATGGTATTTCTGCTTCCTGTTCCTCACTTGGATCCCTGGAGCACTGCAAACCCATTGCAGCGAAGCCCACCTGAGAACCCTGCCCTTCATCCTCTGTCAGTTACTACCAAGTAATTCACTTCAGGAAAGGAGAACTTTACTTGGAGGACTGTTTCTAGGCTCTCTGTTCTGGTTTTAGCTTATTTAGTGCCAGCGTGTTTCTAAGCTTAAAGATGCACCTTTCCTTTCTTGGACTTTATTACACACTGTTCACCTCAACCATCCCATGTAGGGCTGGACAGCAGAGATATGACGGTGCCCAATTCCTAGTCTGGTCAGAACTCAAACCCAAGGGGACTCCAGACAGTGCAGTATGGAGGGTGAATTTCAGAGGAGGTATGTGCTGCAGCAAGTCCTTGAACTCTGTTTCTATTTCTCATCTATACAAAAAGAAGTTGGTGAAGGTCTCAATCCAGACAAAGAGGGGGGAAACATCTGGCAAAGCTCATAGTCCTGAAAAGCACCTCCCAATAGCTGTTCCTTCCCTACTCCCTGGGGGCTCCAGCATCAGCCTAGGTTGCTGGGGACTTCACACTCACTGTGATCCATGCCTGAGGTTATGAAGCAGGTGGAGTTTGGGGGTGGGGTTGGAACGGGTTGGGCCCAGAAGGGGATATCCTGTGGCTTAGAGAGAAAGCGTCTTAGGTTCAATACCATAGGGAAATGAGATAATCCTCAAACCAAAGAACCGACTCTAAGCTGGCTCCTTGGAGCCTTCAAAGCAGATGCTAGTTTGCCCCAGTCTGTCATTTGATTAGTCTCTGAGACTTTCCATGGCAGTACAGGAATAAAGGCTCACTGCACTGGCTCTGGATGCAGCTTCCTAGGCCAGAGGCTTGGTTCTGTAAATGGGTCTTGTGTCCTAAAATAACTCTTGTGCAAATATTTTACAATATGATTTTTTTTTCTTTAAGAGAGACAGAGTTATGCTACATTGGCCAAACTGGTCCCTAGATCTTGAGCTTCAGGCATCCTCTTGGTTGAGTGTTCTGAGTAGCTCAGAGCACAGGCACACTGTGTCACTAGGCCTAACTTTTATAATATAAAACAGTTTAAGCCCTGGACAGCAGGGATATGAAGGTGCCTAATTCCTAGTCTGGTCAGAACTCAAACCCAAGGGGGACTCCAGACAGTGTAGCATGGAGGGTGAATTTCAGAGGAGGTATGTGCTGCTAGCGATTAAAAAAAAAAAAAGTGACAAGTTACCTTAGTGGCACCAGATTCTTAAAAGGGAATTACAAATTTGGGGTTCTAAAATAATCTGCCCAAGGGAAAAAAATTCACAAACTCATTTGAGCAGTCAAATGAGAGAAGCATATCACAGGAAAGAAAGCAGAGTTACCAGAGGTCAGCTTTATCCCTTTGTGCAAAGGGAAAGACCATTAGAATAAACAATTCTCTGACAACTTGGAGGAGTGATCTCAGTACTCAGTAATAGGTCCTCTTCTGCCATCTCCACTTTGTTTATTTGTGAAAGTCACGATGACTTCATAAATCTTTTCTATACCATGGTGCATCTTTTCACAAAGTGGAGTCTGGGCAATGTCGCATATAATCATCCAGCCAAACACTTTCTTCGAATCATTAACTACTTGGTATGACACTGACCAGATAATTAAGACAGGTTTGTTAAATATTTCAAATTAAGGCCTATATGATTATCCATTAATCAAAAGTAAACTTCAAAACCTGGGTGCAAAACAAAATATCTTTTATGCAGCCAGCTTACAATGTAATTATTACTACACATCTGCCCATGATCTGTGACTTTTTCTTAAATGCAGGTCACCTGTTTAAAATTTATAAAGATTTATACTCATTTAATTACTGATTGCATAAAATTTACTCCTACATGTGTTATCTTGATAGGCACAGAAAACCCTGATGAGCAATTACACAGTAATCACTTTTCAGTGAAAAGTAAGAAAATATTTTTACAAAGAAATTGAAGAAATAATAAGAATTAACTTCAACAAGGAGCTAAAAGTGGAAAGAATTAATTTTCCACATTTGGTTTTCATTAACAGCTTGTAGATAAATTGGCCCAAAAGCCAGCTGTAAGGAGCTGTTCTTTCCCTCACTCAGGGTTGGGCGCTTCATTAGCTCATCCATCCATCCATCCAACCAGCCAGCCAGCAAGCCAGTCATTAACAGCATGTAGCCAAGCATCTCCAAATTCCAGGTACTAATTCTCCATCCTTAAAGGACAAGTGGCATTATCCAACTATCCATGCAAGTATCATATTGCTTACACTAATGACTTATTAGGGAAGTACAAGTGGCAATGGAGCCAGGCCCTAGAAGCATCTCCACACTGGGATTAGACTTACTCAGGTGTGAATTCTAGTTTTTGCACTCAGCGATTGGATAAGTGATTTTACAACTCTGTGTTTCCCTTCTTCTTCAAAAGGGATAACAACCACATCACTCACTGGCTAGCATAGGAGCTTAGGAAGTAACAAATGGTGCCTGGTCTGAGCCACAGTGGGCTCTTCTTTCTCTTCTTACATTATTTACCTGTTTTCGATGTCAGAAAAACAGAACGTTGTTAGGTTCCATATCCCAAAGGCCACATGTCCTTCAGTTGCTTACTTTCTTAAATTTAGATTGTTCTTTAATGGAGACAATCATGTGTCTGCAGAACCCTCTTCTATGACAAACACTGGGTCCCCACATTATCTTCACTACACCAATGACACACATGACAGGAGCCACAAGAGACTTTTGTGGTTCCATGCCATATCCCATGAGACATATCTTACAACAGGGATAGCACTAATTTGTACAACCAAAAATTCAACTAACACCCAGAAAAGACAAGCCATGGGGAATCATGAGCTAGCAGTCATACTGAGACCAAGAGGAGGTTAAACTAGGATTCCCAGGAAACTAGAACAAGGAGAAAAAGAAAGTTCTGGTGGCAATCAGCACTGTCCTTGGAACTTAACATTTAAGACTTCTTTTGCTCTTCATGTTTCCCTTTGCTAGATAAGAATCCTGAGGTTCCAAGAAGAAATGCTCAAGGGCCCAAGCTGGTGGGGCCCCGTGTCTGGCTGTCTCTGAAACCCATGTTCTGACCATGAGAGCACACTGTATTACATTAACAACTCTGTGGTTATTTCTTGTTTCAATTTGCAATACAGCCATTTAGTCATTTTAAATTAATCCCTGAAAAATCACCAAGAGATTAAAATGCAAATTTCAAAATGGCTAGAGCTCTATCGTGATTCTGTGTCAAACCCACACAAATTGGCCTCACAAAAGTTCAGAGTCTCCTTAGAGGAAAAGCTTCCTTGTTTTGTTGTTTATTTCAGATATAAAATATTATTTCTTTTTTTTTCTTATGAATATCACAAGTCAACCCTAGGGGGCCAAACTTTTGGAACAGGGGTTGCTACATCCCTCTGACCTGCAGACTAAGGCTAGCAACCAGACCCAATGAGCTCAGGACTCTGTGCATATGAAATGGGGCTCAAGTCTACCTCTCACAGAGTAGCTGGCAGGGATTAAAATGGAATAGTGTGCAGTAGGAGACTGGCAGATTGATACTACTATTCTGCTTAAAAACAAACAAGACCAGCCATGGACTGGTTTGCAAAGGAGGATTTAGGGGACAATGGGTCATACACAGGGAATTGGTTCATTAGTGGCAAAACCAGCAGAGAAAATCTAAATTCCAAAAATGGTGAGGGCAGAGGAGGTGAAACACAGTGCAGCCAGGAGCCTGAGATGCGTTATGGAGAAGATCATTCAAACAAATGGTTCTAACCTCAGTAGCTATAGGGCTGAGAAGTAGGGAATTATAAAAATGTCCAGCTGTTTTAAAAACCAAGTTCTTAAGGAATTCTTGGCCCTTAAAATAAAAAGATAAGTCAGATCTAAGTAACTGTTTTTTTTTTTAATCATGTTATCATTTAGCATAAAAGAAACATGACAATCCACATGAGGTGTTTCCTCAAAGAGAAACTTCAAATTTCTCTTCTCTCCCCTGACACTACCCTCCCAGGAAAAGCCAAGAAAACCATTTAAAAAGTTATGAACCCTGAAGAATAGAAGAGAGATGCCAATCTTCTAAACTATAAAATGATGTGACTAATAAACTGGTTTGTCACTAATGGCACACTGGCCAAAGCCTAAGACATTTCTGGCTGTCATGGCTTAAAGGGTAGGGCAAGGAGATTGATGTCATCATATAGTGAGTAATGCCCAAGAATGCAAACAAAACCCCCGAAACAAAAACAAAAAACAAAACAAAAAAAACAAAAAACAAAACAAAACAAAACAGAACAAAAAACCCCTAACAATTCACAAGACAGACACAGGCAACAAAAGATCACCTGGTCCCAGGTGGCATGAGAGTTGATGGAGGATGAAAGGAAAGCTGGATACTAATGTGGAGGCGGCTGGGTGGACATGGCAAAAAGCACAAAGCCCAGCTCACACACAGAGCCAAGGGAAGCTCAGGAAGTGGAGTTGCCCAGCCTCCAAAGGTTAGGAAAGGGCACAGATGAAAATGTTGATTCATCCCCAAATATCTTCTCTCTAGCCCCCAGCTCCTCAGCTGGCTTCCTGCACCTGTCCAGAGGGAGTAAATGCCTTCTGATTAGAAGCTCTGAATCAAAAGGGCCTGGGGATATCAGGTAAAGCTAAGGATGGCCAAAAAAGCAGTAATTAGAGAAGGGAACTAAGCCAGGTACGGTGGCACACACCTTTACTCCCAGCACTGGGAAGGCAGAGGCAGGGGATCTCTGTGATTTCAAGGTCAGAGTGAGTTCCAGGACAGCGAGGGCTACACAGAGAAACTCTATCTCAAAAACCAATCCCCCCACCCCCCCCCAAAAAAATGAAGACTAACCCAAGATAACCATAGCACATTTTATAATCCAACTCAGTTCCTTAGCACTGGTAATAAAACACCCACTCCCCAGGCAGAAGAAAACTGACTAGTCACAAGGCAAAGGTTCTGATGATATGGAAGAGTCTCCACCTCTGTACGCAGTCACAGTAGTTCTAAGGGTTCCTCTTGTGATCAAGCTCTGCTGATGAGCACAGAACTTTGGGTCAGATGCTCAGTGCCTCACTCTTAAATGTGACAAGACAAATCCAAGCCAGAGCTCTACAAGGGATTCACAAGAGACAGAAGCTAGGATTGGAATGAGAGAATGATGCAGGAGCTGGTGTGGCAGTTTGTATTGTACCAGCTACTCAGGGGGCTGAGCTGGGAGGGTTGTGAGCAGGGAGGCTTGATGGTGTATACTGACAAGCCTGACAACACCGGAGGGAGAGGAGCAGAGTGAAATAGAATTATTTTTTAAATCTGGGAATTGCAGTCTCACAGATGAGGTTAAAAAAAAGATGGCCAACCGGGCGGTGGTGGCGCACACCTTTAATCCCAGCACTTGGGAGGCAGAGGCAGGCGGATCTTTGTGAGTTCGAGGCCAGCCTGGTCTACAAAGCGAGTCCAGGACAGCCAGAGATATTCAGAGAAACCCTGTCTCGAAAAACCAAAAAAAAAAAAAAATTGTTGGATAAAGTAGAAGTCAGCTCAAAAGAGAAATGTGGAAAAAAGGAGAGAAAATTAAATTAGAGGATCAACATAGGAGATTTAAATCTTACTTGCCACAAAAAAAGAGAAATGAAGATAAAACAAAAACAGAACAAAATAATCAAGTGAAAATACTTGTAAGCTATAAAGATGTGAGTTTAGAATATGGCTAAGATGATCAATGCCCAGGACAATGGCTGAAAATGAACTCATTAAGGTACATTATTATTCAATTTCAGGATATTAGACGTCAGTAGATCAAAAAATAATAATAGGGATCAAATTGGTCAAACATCCTAAGCTACAAGGGTAAAAAGAAACCAGTGAACATTCCTTTGCATTTCTGAGAGGAGAGTGATTTGCAAACTAGAATTCCACATTCACACTGTCCAATCATGCAAGTTCAAAACTGCTGAGTCCAGAAACATACTCTCTCAAGACACTGCTGGAGAATGCTTCCTGAGAATGATGGAATAAAACCAAGAAAGAGGAAGATGTTAAACCCAAGATTTCATCTAAAATAAGGTGTACAAGAAAGGAACCACAATCTAACTGCTTCCTTCAGCAGTTCATTCAATGTAGATACTGGCTGCTGATTTAATAGAACTGTCTTTTCCCCCTAAAGATAGAGGAAGAATGGGAGAAGAGAAACAGATGGATGAGAGACAGTATTTTGTGTGTATGTGGGATACTGGGAAGGGGCATCAAAATTATCTCACACAAGGAAATCAATAGATGAAATATGAAATTAAAAAATCTTGAAATGCAGCATCAGGGACATGTTAAAAGTATGATAGAACTGCAGAGATGCTCAGTGGTTAAGAACATTGGTTGCTCTTCCAAAGGATCCAAGTTTTGGTTCCCTGCAGTAATATGGTGGTTCACAAGTGCCTGTTACTCCACTTACAGGGGATCTGATGCCCTCTTCTGGCCTCCTTGGCACCCACAATTATGTGGGATATACTCACACAGTAACACAAACGTACATATAAATAAAAGCAAATCTTTAAAACGATGGAAAATACAAATGCTAAAAACTTGGAAGTAGCTGCTTCTGTGGAGTAAGTATGGGGTACTTTGAGATTACAGGCCTATATCAATTACTATGTAGTGTCATATGATTTCTAAACTATTTGTACTATTAAACAAAAATATTAAGAATGTTAGTGTGAGCCGGGCGGTGGTGGCGCATGCCTTTAATCCCAGCACTTGGGAGGCAGAGGCAGGCGGATCTTTGTGAGTTCGAGGCCAGCCTGGTCTACAAAGTGAGTCCAGGACAGCCAAGGATACACAGAGAAACCCTGTCTCGAAAAACCAAAAAAAAAAAAAAAAAAAAAAGAATGTTAGTGTGATTCAGTGGTACAATGCTTGCCTAGCAGATGTGAAGCTCTGTGTTTGGTGCTGGGACCACATATGCACACAAATCATTAAACAAAGCAGAGTAGATAGATGTGAACAACCTTTTAGGATAATTTAAACCACAGGTACAGCTATGGTGAACAGTATCACCTTTATATTTAAAAAAATATACTGTACACACAGGTTCTCAGTCATAATCTTCCTATAAAGTTTCAGAGAAAATTCTGGGAGACAGTCTGGAGGGAGCATAACTTCAAGGTTGGGGAAGGGATGGTGATATCTGGGATTTTTACTCATTCTTTTTTTTTTTTTTCGGTTTTTCGAGACAGGGTTTCTCTGAATATCTCTGGCTGTCCTGGACTCGCTTTGTAGACCAGGCTGGCCTCAAACTCACAAAGATCCGCCTGCCTCTGCCTCCCAAGTGCTGGGATTAAAGGCGTGCACCACTACCGCCCGGCTACTTTACTCATTCTCTTTTTTTTTTTTTTTGGTTTTTCAAGACAGGGTTTCTCTGTGTAGCCCTGACTGTCCTGGACTCACTTTGTAGACCAGGCTGGCCTCGAACTCGCAAAGATCCGCCTGCCTCTGCCTCCCAAGTGCTGGGATTAAAGGCGTGTGCCACCACCGCCCGGCTACTTTACTCATTCTTAATATGCACTTCTGTGTTGATCTTTTGTGATGATTGTGAATGAGATGGGCAAATGTCCTTAATATACCATTAGGTGAAGAAGCAACTATGAATGTATGCATTTAGTATGATCCCCATTGCCTGTTATTAAATTATAGCTGTAGCTTCTAAACTTAGGGTTTTTAAAAAAATAAATCAAAGGAATTTTTTTTTTCTCAAGCATCACCCAACTCCCAATTTAAGCAGTGATAAATTAACCAGCTCTAAAAATGCAGAGGCAGGCATCCAGCACATCTACCTTCCTAGGGTTCCATGAGCACTCTCAGAGCTCTATGCAACACTGTCTGGAGGCTACAAAGAAAGGAAGGCAAAGCTTGAGATGCATTTCTCTGAGATAAGTCAATCTGAGCACTCTTCTTTTCTATTAAACACACAAACAACAAACACACACACACAATTTCTATAAACTAGAACCTTGAACATGCCAATAAAGCAAATAAAACACTGATGTATTTATAGAGGTAAAAGTGGAGATGGCCCCTGCCCCTAGAGGCATTGCAGACATGGCTGCTATGTCACATGTGCATCAGTAGGTGGCAGAAAGGAGAGAGGCTATGTCTATATTCAGTGTTCTGACCTATGAACATCTGAATGAATAGTAGCCTAACATTCCTGAAAAAAAAAAATCCAGCCAGAGACCAACACCAGTTTGGTGTCATGGGACTGGACAGGGAGCTAGCCTGTGACAACCACCAGACCAGCACCAGGCAAGCACCAGTTGGGCTCCCAGAACAGGAACCAAGCCAGAAACTAAAAGAACCCTGCTGGCCCTGAATATGGGGGTTGTGGGTGAGCTATCCCCAAGTGAGTGAGCATGAGAGAGCCAGCCCTGCCTTTTGTCTGCTTTTCAGTGGTGTTGGCAAGGGAGACATTCCCCTCCCCTCCCTTTTGCCCTCACCACCAGTGGTAGACAGGAGATCTGACCCTTATGGGGTCACAAGAGCAGGAGAGCTGTCCCTGCTCCTCACATGCTGCAGGATTAGGGTGAGCAGGCCCTGCACCTCACCTGGGCAGCACAGTACAGCTGGCTCTGGATATGGGGGTCATGGGTGAGCCAGCCCTGAGGGAGGGAGGGAGTGTGGGAGAGCCAGCCCTCTCTTTTGTCTGCTTTGTGGTGTTTTTGACCAGGGAGAGATCCCCTCCCCTCCTTTTTGCCCTCACCACCAGTGGTGGACAGGAGATCTGGTCCTGCACCTCACATACTACAACACTTGGGAAAGCAGGCCCTATACCTGGCCTGGACAGCACAATACAGCTGGCCCTGGATGTGGGGGATGTCTGTGAACCAGTCCCAAGGGAGTTAGCCTGGGAGACCCAGCTCTGCCTTCTGTCTGCTTTTTGGTGGTATTGGTGAGAGAGGTCCCCTCCACTCTCTGATCCCCTCAACACAGGTAGCAGGTGGAAGAGTTGTCCCTGAAGGGCTCATGAGAGGAGGAGAACTGGTCCAGTTCCTTACCTGATGTAGCACTCAGGAGAGCAGGCCCTGCACCTTACCTGGGTAGCACAGTAGAACTGGCCCTGGATGTAGGGGTGGCAGGCCCAGAACCAGGGCTTTGAGTTGGCCCACATCAACATATACTCCATGGTGAACTGCTAGAGTGCATGAAGAGGCCAGTTCTACAGACCCTAAACTACAGAATCTCCATGACACAGGACAACAGTATATCTGAGAGGAGTCTCAGTGAGGTTCCAGTATTGACAAAGTAGCAGAAGCCAGAGGAATTGTACCAGACCAAGGAATCATTAAAATGAACATTTGTAAGCAAAAAAGTATGGAAAAAATGAAATATTGTGGGACATACTGAGACACACCACAGCTTCCACAATGAGTTTTTTTTTTTTAATATGGGAGACATTTCAAGGGTGGAGGATGGGTCTGAGGTGGGTGGGAAATGAGAAGGTACAGGGTACATGATATGAAATTCACACACACACACAAAAAAAAAAAAAACAATGAAAAGAAAGAAGTGGAAAAAAAACCCAGTGATGATGGCAATGTGTTAATCTGCCCAAGTTATTTGCTATCCATATTACATTTATCTTAACTTCAGCCACAATTTTATTTTTTTATTTCCTACTTTCAAAATTAGAGATGCTTATTTATCTTTTAAGCTTTTTTTTTTTTTTGGTTTTTCGAGACAGGGTTTCTCTGTGTAACAGCTCTGGCTGTCCTGGACTTGCTTTGTAGACTAGGCTGGCCTTGAACTCACAGTGATCTGCCTGCCTCTGCCTCCCAAGTGCTGGGATTAAAGGCGTGCGTCACCACGCCGGGCTATCTTTTAAGCTTTTATTTTTATACATTTTGATTAAAATATAATTATATCACTTTCCTCCCTCTAGCCTCACCCAATTCATCTTTTCAAGTTCTTAAAAAAGCCTTGGTTTGCAATTTTACCTTTACAATAAATTATTTTTTCTAGGGTTTTTTTTTTTTTGTTGTTGTTGTTATTCTTTTTCTAATCTCTCTCTTTTTAAAAGATTTACTTGCCGGGCGGTGGTGGCGCATGCCTTTAATCCCAGCACTTGGGAGGCAGAGGCAGGCGGATCTTTGTGAGTTCGAGGCCAGCCTGGTCTACAAAGTGAGTCCAGGACAGCCAACAATACACAGAGAAACTCTGTCTCGAAAAACCAAAAAAAAAAAAAAAAAAGATTTACTTACCATTATGTATACAATGCTCTGTATTGAAGTATGTATGCCTGCACACCAGAAGAGGGCACCAGATCTCATTATAGATGGTTATGAGCCACCATGTGGTTGCTGGGAATTGAACTCAGGACCTCTGGAAGAGCAGCCAGTGCTCTTAACCTCTGAGCCATCTCTCCAGCCCTCTTTTTCTAATCTCTTGAGCTGATTTTCTACAGTGCTTTATGGAAAAACCTAGAAAACGAGGGCTGAGTACTGAGCTATGTGCCCAGCTCTTTAATTTCTCAAATTCGAACTCAATTTCATTGTTCTTACAAAAGCATGCAAGGCTATGAAATTTCCCCTTTGTGGTGTTTTTGGCCACATCTTTTTAAATGGAAAAGAATTTTGGCACTTGCCACAATACAGATAAACTTTAAAGGCTTTACATCAAGTGAGATAAGCCAGACACAAAAAGACAAACAGTATATAATTCCAGTGATATTTGGTGCTTGAAAGTAGGCAACAATCATAGTCAGAGAGTAGAATGATGGTTTCCATGCACTGAGGGTTGTTGCTTGCTAGGTCCAGAGCTACAATTTTGAAAGATGAAAACTTTCTGAAGACCAATAGAATCTGAATGCACTCAAAACTAATAAACTGTATCCTCTGAAGTAAATTAGAGTTGATTTCATGCTACTTATATTTTACTAAGTACCTCTCTGGTGGCCACTTTAGGTTTTAATCTACATTGTACGATTTGTAATCACAGTAAAATATTTTGCAGATGTGTCCTAAGATAGGCCAATCAGCTTGTTCAGAGAGCAAACAGGAACCTACAGATCTGCCTCTTTAGCACACTACCTCTCAGCTCTTAGAACGTGAAGATGGGCATCGTCCTATTTCACTTACTACTTGGTTTCTGAGAAGTGAACACAGAAGTGTGGTTCTACTTATGTACAACTGCCTGAATAAACTTTTCCATGGGAATTTCTTTGCTATGATAATAGAAAGGGGAATCTACATCTCCACTGAGAGTTCCCTCAAATGGAGAAATTTGTAGTAGAAAACAATGATTCCATCAGTGAAAATGCCAAGATGTTCTTCTAATATGTAATCTAAAGCTATGTAAAGTGTCCTAAAAAGACTGGAATACATTAATATCAACCGTTAATAAGTGATTACTTTTGAAAAATATGAAGAACACCTCTCCTTGTGTTTGTACTTTGTAGATATTTTCAATTTGCTTTTGCTATTATAACCCATTTTTCTTTTTTATGTTTTAGCAATGCATTATAATTACACTTGAAAACATATCCTTTTGTTTTAAAGACATAAGCAGTAAACAAATAAATACAATGCTCCTTTTCCAAGTACTCACATTCTCAGGTATGCTGGGAAGCTCTCTGGTATCAGGCACAGTGAAGTAAGAATGCTGGAAAAGAAAAGAACACAAGCTGCATATTTTTTCAAGATGATCTAACTAGCACTTTATTCCAAATTTAGGTAAATGTTCTGAAGCATCTTCCTTATTCACATGAGAAAGCTATGATTCTGTTTTAAGAAATATCCACATTAGAGCTGCTTAGTCTAATGTTGCACCAAGCTGGGAGCAGTAATTCATCAGCATGAGAATGAATGTCTTTGGGAGACATGAATGAAAAATTCAAAGAAGCTTCAGTCTAAATTTCCATGTGATATTTGTAGGTTTCTGAACACACACACAAATGGTCAGTTCTGTAATTTATTGTTCAATAGGGCAATGGATTCTTAGAAACCAAGTAACACTAGAATCACTCCTAAGTGAAGGGATGTCCCAACCAATCCTGCCATTCCATTTCCGCTTCTGAGGTCACATCAATCTATGCTGTAGTAAAAAAATCTGCTTACATGATACTCAGGACAGTTCCAGCCAAAAGCCACTCAGTCCATCTGCAAAGGCTACAGATGGTTGCCGATGGAGAGTAAGCTCCTGACTTGCAGTGTGATTGTCCTGGAGCCTGGGTGAGGTTGAAGATTTGACTTCAAAGACTTGCAATGAGGCATTTCCATGTTTGTAACAGGCCCATATCTCCAAGTTAAATGAAAACTGGCTGAGCTAATGCTACCTCCTCAGCTACTTTGAAGGCTCAGAAGATAATGGTTAAGTGGCATTGGAAGGAGCCTCACACTCCAATTAAAGATGGATTGTGAAAGGCCAGGAAAGGTCATGTTCAGAAAGGTTTTCAGCTCAGCCATGGCCTAAGCTCAAATCTGGACCTTGCCCCCAACCCCTTACTCCTGGGTAATGGGAGAATAAGTAGGTTTCTAGAAAAATGAGTTGTATAGGCATTCTAAAATAAAATGTCCTGGAGACAAGCTGTACCACTGATGGCAACAATGAACTGCTAGTCTGACACTCAAAAGATACTTATTGAACACCTGCTTATGGAAAACTTTATATTACTTTATAAATATCACTTCTCATTGCCACAATAAAATTTGAGGATAGATATTACCTCCATATTACAAACAGACAAATTAATGTTCAGAGAGGCAAATAGTCTAAGATCACTCAGTGAGTATGTGGAAGAATGAGGCTGAAACCAGGGCCGTGTAATTAAACACACACAGGCCCTTTCCACTCTATCAGACTCTTTATGACTATGCACTTAAGTTCCTGTGCATGAGTAAGCACTTCATACATGTGGCATTTAGTCCACACCAACAATGGTACTTTGCTTACTTACTATTTTATTTATCTTGACAAAGGGTTTCACTATGCAGCTCCAGCTAGTCTAGAATTTGCTATACAGACCAGACTGGGTTTGGCTTTGCACTGATCCCCTCCTACTTCTGCTTCCAGAATGTTGGGATGTCAGGCATGCACCACCACACTCAGCTTAACAAATGGATTGTATTATACAATTATTGTCATTCAAATTGATAGTTTGCATTTCTATTTTTCTCAGTCACTTTACATCAGATACACAGGAACTTTTTTTTTAATAGAAAGTAGTTAAAGATACAAAGCCCAGTCTTAGCATTTCATCAATACTTTAGGATTTCTATTCCAAATGAGACACTAGCCCTTGAAAACAGAAATGCATTTTGGGAAGAAGAATGTCTAGGGAAGGGGGGGGGGGAACCTGCCTTTACAGATGCAATGGATTGTAAAGAGTGAGCCAGCACAGCTCCAAACCAACTAGTCCCTAGGCTGTCCTTTGAGATTCTGTCTTGCTCCATCGCCCATGAAATGCTGGGGACAGGGGAGGTCAGAAACATTCCTAGAATCCACTGGAATGAAACAGCTGCACACCCAACAGTTCCTCCTGCCCCCTGAGCTGGCTTGTCCTTGAGGCCTGACAGCATGCTGCCTGTGCAGACATTTGGGGAAGGAGTGGCCCTTCCTCCTAGGCAGCTGGTGACCTAGCCTGGCTGTTCTACAGCTACCTGTCGGATGTCATTACAGGCAGAAGCAGTGAGATCAAGCTGTTTAGAGAAAAAAGTCTAGGACAAAGGCAGGGTTGCTCTGCTTCAGTGACAACTGGGTCTAAAGCTCACTTGTTCATCTTTTTTGGCAGTCCCTACTTCCCTATGCGCAATCCTCCATAAATAAATTCCTTCCCTCCTTCCCACTTTCCACATTCCTCCTTGCCTCTGTCCCTTCTTCCTATTAGCTCCACATCGTAAAAGCTAGCTCACCATTTCTAAATCTCATAATTTCTACATGCATACACTTTCCTCTCTAAACCTTTCCTCTATGGCATGAGAATATTAGCACCTATGTTGGAAACAATTTTGAACACCAGAGGTGCATATTAATACAAATTAGGAATTTAAAATAGATTAGTTATTGTTACTATTATTGACAGTACTGTGGCTTTTGATACCATTCTGGTAAAACCTATTGGTTTCCCTTCCTGACCCCTGAAACCACACTATATCTGCTTCTTGAGAAGCTGGAAGAGAAAACTCTCTAACCTGCTGCACCTGTGGGATAGGGAGACAGGTCTGCATGACAATGGGTGCCTGCCCAAAGGGTGTCCACCACAGAATTCTGATAAAGACAATGACAGCTTCCATGTAAGAGATAAAGAATTTAGTAAATGAATTATAGAAAAGATCCCACACACCTCTTCTGATGTCCTATATAACAGATAAGGAAGCTAAGCCCATATAGTTATAGTTCTTGATTTAAGTCACTTCAACCACTAGCAAAGCAGACAATTGGAACAGAAATTTCCCATCAAGTGGCTCAGAGCAATTTCTACCTTGGCATACTGCACAATGTGCAGGATGTACCTCAAAGCACTCAAAGAAATGAATGCTGTAGACCAGAACTATGCTGAGTATTCTCGCTCTGTCTTCAAGAGATGGAGACTGGGAACCATCTTACTCCCACAGGATGGAACTAAGTCTCCAGGAGCACAGAAGGGCACTGGGGCCAAAGAGAAAGCCTAATTCAGCCTGTAAGGCCAGGGGAGAATTTCTCAGGAAACACAGTCAGAATGGTTCTGAAGGATGCATGTATTAACAGGCAAACAGGCGAGAGGTAGTGCTGAAGACTGAGGGTCCAGAATGGACTTTAACTGTGACACAGGGTGATACAGGTGGCCAAAGACAGGGATGACAAGACTGACAGGTCCAACCATCCTGTTCCTTGAATTTGTGACTTAGAATATGAGTGGTCATTTGGGAAGCATCTATTCTTCAGTGAATCTCAGAGAGAGGACATCCCAGCCTGCCTTGAATCCGGGGCTCAGGTTAAGTAAGAGTGTGGCTCTGGCCTCCTCTGAAGGCCCATACAGACATCCTTGCTTGGAGTGGCCACCATCTTGCCCCACTTACCACGCTGAGGTGAACAGACTCTCCAGGGTCAGGGATGGGAAGTCTGTGCAGAGTTTCAAGAAGTTCATTCCACTGACTTTCCTGAAAAAAAGAAAAGGCCCAAGTAACAAAAGCTGGCCTGCAGTGAGGTCTAGACCCACAGAGACTGGTGGGAGATGCTGGGCCCAAGACAGACAGAAATAGGTTTGATATTCAAGTAGGGTTGGCTAAAAGACACTGCTTATGGCTCAAACACAAGAGCCAAACCGATCCTCCCACATCAAGTCTGACATTTTCTATTCAGTCAGACACCTACCATGACAACCTTTTATGGATCATATACCATAAGCTCTCAGCAAATCTATCCCTTCAACTCCCTAGCAACAACTTCTAAATGCAAACAATCTGAGCTTTCCAGGGTGGGGGTGGCTGGGAGAAATAACAATGACACCGTAGATCTGGTCTTCATCATCATTACCCTCAATTAATTTTATTGAGTATTCACTGGGTACATGTAGCAGCCTCCAATTATGGAAAGGTAGAAATGAAACAAGTTCACCAGCATGTGATACAGGACAGCAGCCGTGCATTTTAATTAGGGAAACTGAGCAGCTGAACATACAAAGTAGCACAAATTATTCAACTCAAAAGAGATTCGCCTTTAAGATGGTCAAAACAACAGCACTCACAAAACAATCCAAAAGTCACTTCTTCCCTGTGGAATTGTGTATTCAAATAAAAGGTTAAGTTTACATGGGTAGCCATGTCCTAACTACTGGATCCTTTTAGCCACCCACTTAGAAAGTGTGAAGAATGAGGGTCTGAACTGTGAAGCACTAGTCTTGCATTGGACAGTAGGCTGCACAGCCCAGGGAGGAGGCAGGATTGCTCTGTCCAAGTCCACAGCCCTGTCTGCCTCTGGCGGGGAGCCTGAGATGAAAGGGATGAACCTGGATTACAAGCTTGCTTCAGTCTGTGCTCTGACAACCAAGTTTCTTAGAGGACACAGATGCTTGAACATGTGTACATAAGGTTAGTTTTGCTTTGAAGCAGTCTCACACCTACAGAATAATTTTAGAAACAAACAAAGGCCCTTTCATTTCCTCGACTGTTTCAGAATTAGTTCTTGGCATTATACCTCATCATCTACACACGCACGCACGCACACACGCACACAGGTACGCACGCAAGCACACTCATGCTTTCTCTTAACCACCATGTTTAATCACTACAACCAGGAAGTATGCCTCAGCGCAGTATGACATCTAATCCTGTCCAGCTGTGCCAGCTATGTTGAGCATGTCCTCACGGCAATCAAACCAGCATTAGTAGCCTTCAGCAGGGTTAACTCTTGAGTTTTTCTGTTGGAAAAACTTTTATCTTTTCTAGATCTGTAGGACCATGACCATTTTGCAGAATGAGTCTCAAATGTCAGATGTTTCCTCATGAATCTCAGCTTGTCCTTTATTGATGATTTTTTTTCTTATCACTTGACTATTTCAGTGGTAATAGTCCTCATCTCAGATCTCTATTGGGCAACTCTTTCCCCTGGCATTTAAAAAGCATTTTGTAGCATGACATTTCATGTAAGTATTCCATCCCTCAAGCTTTGAATCTAGCTGTTTATCTTGCTACAAGTGTATAGCTTTCATTTGCTGTTAGTGTTTGCCTTGATGCTCCAGACTAAGATCACTGGGACCCTCTTGGCCCTTTACTTTGCTTTTGTGTCTTGAGAACATGTCCCCATTATGTTTTGAATACTTTCTTAATTTGGGGCATGAAAGGTATTTTAGCATCATGTTATACTTTGCCTACCCCAGTCCTGGAAGTAGTCCTTTCTTCATGTAGCCAAGGCTCTTTTCCTTGAGGAATATTGGCAAGCCAAGTCTGGGAGTCATAAATGTGTATGCTTGCTTCTCTTTGGGACTGCTGACATCAGGCCTTCAGTGGTCAGAGCCAGAAAGTGCCACACACACAGGCCACCACAGGCCTTAACATCTCAACTTATTTTTGTCTTCACACACTTAAAGTCTTAGCTTCATAATAATGTCTCCAATTCCAGGCCAGCACAGGAGTCACTCCTGTTCCTTTTTTTGGCATACTGTGATGATACTGCACAAGGTAAAAGCCTTGCCCCTATCTTGAGGCTAGGCCTCTACTGTCCAACCCTCAAATGTCTGCCTTCCTATCTCATGCTCTGGCACCAAGCATGGAGCCAACACTACTGGTTCATTCCTCTTTAGATCTCTGCAGATCCCCACTGAGTTACCACACCTCATGTCACATCTACTCACACTACTCACATCTACCTTGTACACACCTTCATCTCCTTTGGCTCCAACACCTCAAGCATGCTGTTGCCCAGCTCAGGTTCCTTGTAATTCCTTCTATGTCGACTCCTTTTCTGCTGTATTCAGAGTCTGACAACACTGTGGCCAGGACCCACACAGAAATCCTCATGCCTCACCTTAGGCTACAACACCTGGTGACTCTCATGATCACACATATGCTTCCCCAAATAGAAGCTTACCTCATCCAACTATCACATAATTTCTGGATGGCAGAAGGCAGTTTTGGGGGAACAAATATACTGGTTTTGTTTGAGTCTTGGTTTCCATGGATATATGATGTATGTATGTGCTTTTGTGTGTGCATGTGTATGTGAAAGCCACTGGCCAATGTTAGGTGTCTTTCTAGATTGCTGTCCACTTTACTTTGTAAGACAAGGTCTCCCAGTGAATTCACAGCTCATTTATTCAGCTAGGATTTATGTCTAATGAGTTCTAAGGACCTGCCTGCCGCTCCCCCTGAGTGCTAGGATTAGATACAAAAGCTGCTACGTCTGTCTTTTATGTGGGTGCTGGAGATCCAAGTTAATGTGCTCATGCTTGTCGACCAGGTACATAATCAACTGAAATCTCCCCTCTTTTTGTCTTGTTCTAATCTGGTAATCAACACCCTTTGAACAAGCCAGTTGTAAGCAGAGTCTGGTCTGTGTTATCATAATTCCTTTGACCAGAACAAACTTTGTAGACATATGGGTTAGGAAAAATCACATGCATAAGGCAGAGGCCTCATTGGGCCCAGAGGACAAAAGCACTGATTCCACAGTCATGCTCAGTTTATAGCACCCCTCCCTTCCCAAGGTTTACTTTCTTCCTTCCCCCCCTTTTTTTGGGGGGGTTTGGTTTTTGTTTTTTTCAAGACACGGTTTCTCTGTGTAACACAGCTCTGACTGTCCTGGACTCACTTTATGACCAGGTTGGCCTAGAACTCACAGAGATCTGCCTGTCTCTGCCTCTCAAGTGCTGGGATTAAAGGCGTGCACCACCATGCCTGGCCCTCTTCCTTCCTTTTTAATTTTTTTTTTTTTTTTTTGAGACAAAGGCTCATGTAGCCCAGACTAGCTCCAAACTCACTTAACTGGCAAGTAAGCTGCTAGCTGCCTGAGTCCCCATTTGTAGTTAAGGATGGTTTTGAATTCTTGATCCTCCTAGCTGCCTCTCAAATGCTAGGATCATAAGTATGCACATTTCTAGATACATTTTAAAAGACTAGTAGGTTGTACTGCTGGTTTAAAAACTAAATGGAGTATAAATGTGGGGTATAGAAATGAGTCAGTCTCCAGTTCACAGACATGTTACATGCTTTTATTTACTGAAGGCATCTTTCAAATTGAGTGGAAACATGAATGTCTGACCAAAGCTAAGTATGCATCAGAAATCAATGAACAGATCCCAAGGCAGCCTGCTACTTCATTCATCAAAGACACCAGTTCTTCCATGATAGAATTCTTGACCTGATGCTTCCTTTCACACTGAGTGTGGTAAGCAAGAGAGAAGCCATTTCTATGAACCATTCCTGCCATCTACTGTGACCTCTGGAATACATTTGCCAGTATGTAACCCACACTTTTTAATTATTAAACACTTATTTATTAATAACTATATTTACTTATAACAAATACACTTACTTAATTACTAGTCCTATAAATTCCTACAAATTCCTAAGAAGGCCTACAACCCCTATAAATTCCACAACCCCTAAGACCTAACCAAAACCTATTGATAACTATTACAACTATTTTTCTAAGGATACAGTCTCTGGGGCAGGTCCTCAGTCGCCAGGAAACCAGTCTCGGGGGTAGTCCCTTTAATGCACTTAGCAGTCTTTCTTCTGAATATCTCAGAGTAGAATCTCAGGGTAAATTGGCTATGGAGGTTTCACCTTAAATAAGGCTTGAGGCTTTCTTCTCTCTGGGAGACCTCAGCCGTCTGTAGGCCAACTTATTTCCTTCGTATCAGCAACTCTGCTGTTCTGCCTCAGTCTTTAGGCCACTGTTCGGACAGGTCAAACCCCTCTAGGCAAAAGCTGAGCCACAGGGTTTAGTCCTTGGCCTTCTGCTGTCTTGCCGAGGCTTTCTTTGCTCACCAGCTTCTTTCTGCCTCAGGGAAATCCGGCCATCAGTTCACCAGCACTTTCTTCAGCAGGACTCGCTAGCGTTGGAGCTCTCTAGTATTGGGGACCCTTAGCACGACCTCCCTGGGCTCATCCACTTGTCCTTAAATAGGATCGCACCATGTTCCACCTGCTTCAGCTTAATTTGGGCTCTGCCCACTTAGCAGCTGAAAACAATGCCAGGTCATAAAGTCTTTCCTTGTTTCACCTGGCTTCAACCTTGTTTTTCAGTCCATAGAGACTCCCCTCATTTCATGTGACTTCATCTTTATGCCCCAGATTAAGAGACTGTATCAGAAACCTTGATATTCACTAAATCTAACTTATATTAATCTATCAACCCCTACATCAGTAAGTAAAACTCACTGAAAAAAAAAAAAGATTTATTCATTGTACAGTCACTTTCTAATCACTCCCCTCCTGTCATCTCCCCACCACACCAAATGACATTTCCCAATGCATGTTTCAGGGAACCCCACAAATTAGTATTCTGTTTGTCATGGACTAAAAAGCATTTCGGAGAAAATGAGAAAGAAAGCACTGAGTAACAAAGGCGCCCCTACTGTGGGCCTTCTGAGAGTCTACATTATATGAGTCACATGGGGAAAGAAAGAAAACAAAAATACAGATTTGGGGCTCTTTAAGGCCAATAACACAGAACTTTAATTTTTTTTTTTTTTTGGGGGGTTTTCGAGACAGGGTTTCTCTGTGTATCCTTGGCTGTCCTGGACTCACTTTGTAGACCAGGCTGGCCTCGAACTCACAAAGATCCGCCTGCCTCTGCCTCCCAAGTGCTGGGATTAAAGGCGTGCGCCACCACCGCCTGGCCAGAACTTTAATTTTTAATACAATATTTTCAGAACCAGGTTTCTATAGAAAAATCAAAAGAGAAAATAGTTATGGCATTTAATAAGTATGCTATTATCATTTAACTTAAAATATTGCTATTTACAAAAAAAAGTACACAAGAAGTTAGATATACAGGCAAATATTCAACTCACTAATAATAGTGATATTTTTAACTAATCAAATAAATGACAAGTTCAACAAATGTTATCAGTGACAGTGTAAGACTCGACTGTGTTGCAAACAATGTACTTCAAGAAAATAGTACAATTCTTTTGGAAAGTAGTTTGGAAAATGTTTTATAAATACTTATGCCTACACCAAGCTTATAAATGCCTATCTTGGATTCTCTTCTTGGAGAAATAAAAAAACTGAAGAAAAAAATTTTATATTCAAAGATTTGAGTGGCTGGTCTCCGTCTTTCCATATGCTCCCACCTCTCCATGTGTGAGGGGGTTGTATGTTCATGTGTGTGTGCACACATACACACCACACTCACAAGGGATGGGGAGATGTTGGGTGTCCCACTCTAACATTATCTGTTCCCTTGAAACAGGGTCTGCCACTGAACCTGGACCCAGGCTAATAGTCACCATGCCCTAGTAATCCTCCTGCCTCTGCCTCCCACATTCCTGGGTCACAGGTGCACACATGGTTGCGTTTGACCCTCACATTTCTGCTAAGGTTTTAAAATAGGGTTCTCAGGCTTGGACAGGAAGCACCCTTCCATCGAGTCATCTCCCCAGTCCTTTGCACTTCTTATAATAATGAAAACTAAAATTTCAAATAATTAAAGGGCCCCATAAGAAGAAACTGTTTCAGTGAACAAAGGTATTGCATATGTTAGGCATAAAAAATACTTAGTATTTTCAATAGTATGGGAGAAATGATTCTGTGACAATATTTCCCAAATACGTGGGCTTAAATAGTGATACAGACAACCTTGGCCACCCATGGTGAGAGCTTAAGTTAGCACACCATTTCTTCAAAAGATGATTAAGGTACAGCAGAACTGCTAAAAGAATTTCAGACCCTTACAAAAATTAGTATAAAAATACCACAAAGCTTTATCAAAATGGTGTTTGAGGCAGCTGGTAAATCACCAGCCAGTTAAGTGATTTGAAACATGGTATGAACAATTCAGCTTCTACCTTGGAGAAATTATACTGAATATGTTGTGAACTTTCAGGGTTGTTGGGAAAATGTGACATTAACACTGTAAAGGGGAGTAGTCTAGTTACTATATCCTTACCTTAGAAGAAAACAAAACATCAACAACAACAAAAATAAAAAACAAGGAAGAAACAACTAAAAATTTTAGCAATGTTTATTTTACAGATGAGGGAAGGCATACTAGGTAAGAGGTGATTTTCTTTTCCCTTTCACTATTTTCTGAATTTCCCAACCTTTCTATTGATGAGCATGCATTACTTTTTCATCAATGTTTTAGTGAAATATAAGGTATACATTACTTTAATAATCATAAAAAATAAAGTCTACTTGTTAAAAAGAATTATTTTTTAAAAAAAGGCAAATACCTGTTGTTTTGTCGTGAAATCTGCCAAGATGTTAAGGAGCTTATAAAATACCTCGAACCAAGGGAGGTAGCTGAGGAAGACAAAGAAACACAAGAAATATTAGTATGCAGGTCAAAAACTTGAATGAGGACTTAACTCAAACCAAAACATTTCAGGTTTTCTCCTGAAGATTGTAGCCATGGCTACTAAAATCCAAACCGGTTAAATGTCATTTCTAGGCTTTTAAAAACATGCCTGTGTGAGGCAGAACATTAATTGTCCATCATGAATTATTTCTGCGCCTCAAAACTAGATCAGGTTCATAGAGAAGAAATTCAAACTAGAGTCTGCAATCAGGGATCATGTTTTAGTAGGCAGGACTTTCCCATCATCCCCACAGTCTCTACAAAAACATCTATTCTATTCCTCACATTGGACACACAGAATGAACAGATGCCCATTGTTGGTCTCTGCAAAGTGCTCCACACGCCCTGTACAGCAACAACCAATCATGTTAGTTTATCAGACCTTGTGCCTTTACTGCACCTGTGCTATCCTGGCTGAAGCAGGAATAACTATCTGCTTCCTCTGGCATCTAGCAGGTCCTGACCATTGTTGCCCTCAACACACAGGATGGTCTGGCTGCAGAGCTCACTCTTGAAATTGGCCCTGTGTGGCTGTCAGAATGACCTATCAAAAAAGTCTGGATGGGCCTGGCCAGAGAGGGTGAAGCTGCACAGGCAGCCAATGAGATGCAGCCTGAGGTTTCTTCTCCTAGTCCTTCTTGCTTTCCTGGCACTCAACTCCTCTGATGACCAAATATACAAAGTGAAGAAGGGTGGCCTGTGGGGGTAGGGGGTGGCAAGTGTGTATAGCAGACCAGGGGACCCTGTGCCCCAGCAGCAAGGACTGAGGCATGGGTCTGTAAGGGCAACTGAGGGGCCCAGACCAAATACCTGAGGAGGCATCCTAAAGAAGGCTTGGTGCAACTGAGTGCCAGGAGGCCACCTGGGTAACCAAGTAAAAAGCAAAGCCAAGAAAGGGGAAGTAAAGGACTGAGGCCATGCCAGGATGTCACATAGCCTCTGGTCCTCCCTGGGAACCTCCCCTGCCATAGGCCCAAGAGATAACCCACTAGTGCCTTCTGTAGTCTTGTTAGCTTTATCAGTCATACCCTCCTTCTGACTTTTCACTCTCCACACCAAGTGCCCAAGGTAGGGAAGGACAATGGATTCTGGGAAACTTGAGTTTCCTCATTGGAGGGATATGTTTCCCAGTACCCTCTTTTGTTCCTCCCCACTTTGATACCTGTTGCTAAGGAATGAATAAAATGGACTGACTTCTTCCCCAAAAAACAATCCAAATCTACACAGCATATTCAATTACTGCAGTAGCATCCCATTGCTATGGGACTAAGCAGTTCCTGCTTCTCAGGAAGGCTTCTGTGGCTTTTTCTTCACAGAATCTTGACCCACTCTCTTACTCTTCTCTAGAGAGACGCAGTTTTACACTGGATATACAGGGCATCACTGAGCCGCCTGCTAGCACACATTGGCACTTTTCTCCTTCTGACCTTCATGGACTAGTCTAGTTGATTTCTGCTCATTGTTCTAATAGCCTCCTTCCTGCTCTCTTGCATATACTATTACCATGTCTCCTCCCACAGCATAACACTCAACAGGACAGTTGTGTTCTCAACAGACTATACAAACAGAGAGGAGGGAGCACACTTTCCTTCACTGTGTCCTCAGCACCAAGACCAAGAATGGAGTTTGGCCCTATATTCTGTTCAGAGTTTGTTAGGCAACAGACGCACATACACAAACGTGTAAGACACACACACACACACACACACACACACACACACACACAGATAAAGACTAGTAGACAGTAAGGTCCTTAGCGCCATAGAAAAGTCAGTGAGAAGTAGCCCCACTCTCAAGAAGCACACCCTATCCCCTACTTTAAAGGCTCTCTTAGGAACACTCTTATGGTTTTCCTTAGGAAAACCTGCTAAGAACAGGCACGAGAGAAGCTTGCTGCTCTGGTCTGCTCACATTTGCAAATGGTGTCCATTCCTGATAGATAGGCCTGGACCCAAGGGAGGGCCCAGATGTGACATCCTGCCCGGGAGAGGAGATCAGCACTCTGTACAGATTACAGCTGGATCACTGAGGGTAATAAATGAAGTGAGAGGTAATAGAAAGGACAGATAAAGTACACAAGCTCCTATCTGTGACGTCTGTCTGAAGCCAGAACATGCTACTGCAAAATTTAAGTAGCTTATCAAAATATACTGATAAGCAACTTAACTTTTCACTTCTATGACAGTATTATCACTTATGTTAATATGTTTCCATCATCTCTGGCAGTCACATATGGACTCTTCCAGAGCAAATGGCTGCTGCTACTCTCCACAGTGCTAGCTCTGGTAGAGCAATGTAAACATTCAAAAGGGATTAGTCACGAGATAACATGCTCTCTTCCTCTTCTGCTAAATAAACCTCCATGAGCTAAAAGCCGTTAGAGTAGAACAGGAATCCCCCTCCCAAGAAAACCCACACAGATTAGAGGGCTCTTAGTAAACAAATCCAGGCAACGGTCATGAGTATTTCTTTTCCTGAAAGGAATACCACTCAGTAACCCAACAATTGAAGTCAGAGAAGAGGAAAGGGCAAGCTGGGGAGAGGCAGGCCACAAGCAGAGCAAAGCAAAGCGAAGCTCCTTTAATGAATGTGTATAGGAGGCAGTACAGCAGGGCAGCTGGCTTCTTCCAGACTGTGGAACTAAAAAAGTGCCTACTAAAGTAGTTTAGGGCAACTATTCAACTCACAGACAGAGCTTGGCATGCACCCTGCAGCCTCAGGAGCCTCATCTGGTGAGGACTGCCTGGCCCACAGAGCCAGCCCACTTCACCTTACCAGCCTCTCTGCCTCACCAAACCAATTCCTTCGGTTCTGGTAGGCAGAATCATTTGCCATGGACTACTTGGTAGGTAGTTACCCAGGAAGCCAGGCACAACTGTTCGCCACATGTTGTCCCCTGTGTGCTGACAGATGAATGTTTAGTGATGGCAGTGCTAGGGTTTTGAAATCAAACTGCAGCTGTCTTCTTCAAAGTGTCCCAGCTTCCCCAGCTCGGAGGCCATGGTTCACAGCTGAGCTCTGTCTGCTGGCACTTCCCATCCTGCTTCATTAGTGCTGGCACCCAGCTGTACTACCAGGAGGCTGCAGGTGAAGATATGGAGCCCTCACTCCATCCCGTGTGTGTCTGTCAGCACTGAGTAAATGGTACTTCCCAGTCCACACAGGAAACAAGCACTCTATCAGATAGCTCGCCACCTCCAGGGCCCAAAACTCTTAGGTCAGGGTATGTTTGCATCTCCCTGCAGAGAAGACTGTGTGCTAGGCTCACTCCAAGCGCTGGGACTAAAATGACAAATAACAAGAAGGCATAGTCCTGGTCCAGAAAAGAAATAAACATAAGAGAGGGTGTCTTGGTGGGAGAAGCCAGCTACCCTTCCCAAGCACTGTTACTTTAGGCCTTTGATGTGATACAGTACCCTAATGGATCATTACCATGACCTCACCAGCAGAGAGGGAAAGGCTGCTGGGAGATACCTGCCTCACAGCTGCCAATATGGATCCAAGCTCCTCTCACAGTTCAGGTAGCTTGGCCCTCACATCCACATCTGACTGTCAACAGGAAAGTGCTGTTTTGTGGGAATCTACAGAAAATCTTAAAATTGGAATATTTGCCACAAGACCTCTCCACATGGCCTGATGAGCATTGTGGGCCCATGGGGGCAGTGGGGCCCTACGTTCCAGATACTACTTTAACAATAGCCCACTTCACAATCCTTAAATGGCCCCGTGGTGCAGCAGCCATGGTTTGTGTGGACACAATGCAGCTAGTTTGAGTGTCAGCACAGGTTGGATGAAAACCTTCCGCTTATCAGTGTGTCAGCTTGATGAGATGCTTACTCCAAAACTGAACTTCAGAACTGAGTCCAACTGGGTCAGACTCTCTGTCTTCTGATCTCCCCTCACTAAATGGATGGTTAGGATAGCCATCTTACCAAGGGCTGAGTGTGTGATACGATTACACGTTTGTATTCAGTTAACCATCTGAGACAGAGAATGAATGGAAGCTGCAGCAGGATCCTGGAACTCAAGAGGGAGAGAACGTGATGACAACAATAGAAATGGCATGCAAAGTCAAGGAGAGCAAAGAGATTATCAGGTGGGCAGCCCAGTGTGGGAATGATGAGAGTAGGGCATCAACGCAGGGCAGCCAGAAAATATGCAAGCAAATGAGATGAGAAAGAGGTCTATGGTTGGAGGAGGTGACAGTTTCATTTAAAGTGTGGGTCCAAATACAATGAGGAATGCAGCCATGTGGGAAGGAAGGTGTAGCAGGAGCCTGGTGACATATAGGGAAATGATCAAGTAACTAAACATGGAATAGAAATCAAGGGTCTTGACAATAGACACATGAATTAGAACTATGGTTAGGGAAGAAACACGAATGAATCCTAGCTGGATATAGCTGTGAAATCATAGCATACAGAGATAGCTAAGAGACAGAACTATAAATACAAATGTGTATATTCAGATCACACACACACACACACACACACACACACACAGTAGATTGAGAGACAGAGAATGCCTGTGAGAAGAAATGCTTCAATTATAATGGGCAGAGTACTCTCAGTGCCTACATGTTGGCTTCTAACTATCATTCTCTACTGAGAATGAGAGGTCTCTAAAGAAATGTGTGCTTCCAAGGCGAGAGCTAAGAAATGCTTTATGCCATATAAAGCAAGGCAGTGTTAAACACACGGTCAGGACATATCAATGGGACACAAAAGTTGGTGAGGAGATGCCACTGACAGGATCTGTGACATCAAACCACATACTAACAAAGGGATTATACTAGGTCTAGGCAGATAAAAATGACAAATGGGACATTTGCTGAGTGATGAGGCCAGTTGAATATTCTGAAAGTAAGTCTTTACAATCAGGTTTTAAGTCACAGGGGAAACAGAAAGGAAAACCCTGATGTTACAACCTTCATCAAATAACAGAAAGAACAGGCTAGTGTGTCACCAGACAGAATGCCACAGAAAACAGAGCAACGTTATCACATCCCATGTGTGGAAGCAGAGCCTCATCTCAAGGAAGTATCAGATAAATCACACAGGGGGCCATTCTCCAATATAAGAGCCTTACTGTCCTGTTCATAATGGTGGAAAAACACCAATGAACTGGGCCAAACCGAAGCACAGATACTACTAACAAATGCAATGCTAGTTCTGAAATTGATTTATTAAAAATGTGAATAGGAACTATCCAAGGATTTCATTAACTTTTTCATTTTTATGACTGACATGTAATTGCATAAAAGAAAAAATGTTTTTAAAAATGCATACTAAAATGTTTGCTTTTATTATTATTTTAGCAATATGTCTCAAATAGGGGAGGAAAAAAGCTGCTCTTTGTGTAAGCTTCCAACATTTTTGTGTAAGTTTGCTAGTATTTAAAACAATACATAGAAAAGAGCATCTTCCTCCATCACAAGCAGTGTGAACACATTCTCTGGAGTGTACATTGTAATGACAAGAGTTGAAGAGCAGAAGAAACACTTCAAGGATGTCAGAGAGTGGGGCACACAACACTGAGAAAGTGGTGGCAGCTGTGGAAGATGCTCTCCATCTCCAGGAGGCTGAGCTTCAGCTGGATTCTGAGAGAATCCAGTGAGGTGGGAAAGCTGGAAGCAATGGGCACAAAGATCAGCACAAACAGAAAACTAGCTCTCACAGACAAGGGCTGAAGCAAGTGCAATGATGAAAGTCAGAGGGCATGCAGGGCTGGACTCTGAAGGACTGAACTAATGGGCTTCATGGTTACTCAGCAACTGAGATGGGGAGGGACCAAAGGGACAAGGAAAGAGCAGTCACATCCCGGGGATGAATACTTAAAACCAGGAGAACACTACTACTTCTCTCTCAGCAAACTCAGCTCTATCAGAACCAGTGTCTGACTTGCTTTCCTGAGAGGAAAATCTTAGCTAATATAATCCAGTCTTTCTTAAAACTTGAAAAAGATCAATAAAATACCCTGGCTCTAGTTTAGAAGAAAATAATAAAATGAATTTATTGTAAAATTTTAGCAAGTAAATACTTGGGGCATATTATATGGGAAGATAAAATGAAGTAACGACTCTATGGCAGGACACCGGACATCTGGCTATGGCAACTTGAGAACAGTTTCTCCAAGACTTGGGGACATCATTGACAAAAAGAAGCAACCAGGGCTAGAGAAATGGCCCAGTGGTTAAGAACATTGGCTGCTTTTCCAGAGGACCCGAGTACAGTTCTTAGCATTCAGTTCAGGTGGTTCACAATTACTTGTAACTCTAGTTCCAAGGGAACCAACATCCCTTCCTGGACTCTGTGGTTACCTGCACTCACGTGTGGATATGCCTATACACAGACACATACCTACACGTTATTAAAAAACAATAAAAATAATTTTTTTTTTTACAGATACAACCAGCCACATTACTCAAAATTTTTTTTCCTTTTTTCTTTCTTTTTTTTTTGTTTTTTTGTTTTTTTGAGACAGGATTTCTTTGTGTACTTCTGGCTGTCCTGGAACTCACTCTGTAGACAAGGCTGGTCTCGAACTCAGAGATGCACATGCTGGGAGTAAAGTCATACACCACAACTGCCTGGCCATCACAAGGTTTCTTAAGCTTTTGCACTGACAGTTAATTTTTTCCTGAGAAATTTTTATGTGGCCCAGGTATAACAGTGTGTAAAATAGGTGTACAAATCAAACATTTAGCAAGAATAAATCATCAAGAAATTCACCTTAAACTATTTTTTAGTAAACATATAATTTTACCACTTACTAAATATAAAAGCAGATTTGCATACTAATCAGATGGCTTGCTTGCTTACTTTCACATAAAAAATTAAATCCTGACTAAATATTTGATACCACAGATAGAGCATCATTAATGTTTTTTAGAGTTTATCATTATTTTTGTTTGTTTGTTTGAGACAGGGTCTCTTGCTATGTTGTAATCAATATTTTCACTTTATAATCATCAATGTGGAGAATGCTGCTTCACACTAATATTCAGTACAAAATGGCTGCAATTCAAACAATTTTGTAAAATCAAATATTCTAAAGCTATACAATCTGATGATATGCTAATTTGATACTTATTGATGGTATGTAGGGGTTAGATAAATTAGATTTAGAAAATATATAGGAGTTTCTGATACTGTCTCTTAATTCGGGGCCTGAAGAGCATTATCAGCATGAAGTCAGCAAAAACAGGAAAGACTCAATAGACTGAAAAACAAGTTTGAAGTCAGGAAAACAGGAAAGACTCAATAGACTTGAAACAAAGTATCTGGCCTGACATTGTTTTCAGCTGCTAAGTGGGCGGAGCCCAAATTAAGCTGAAACAGAGTTCCTCCTATTTAAGGACAGTGCATGGATGGAGCCCAGAGAGAGAAGAGGCCCCTGATGCTAGAGAGCTCCAAGAGTCCTGCTGAAAAAAGGGCTGGCCATTGATGGCCAGCTCTCTCCCTGAAGCAGAAAGAAGCCGGTGAGCAAAGAAAGCCTGAGCAAGACACCAAAAGGCCAAGGACTGGACCCTGTGGCTCAGCTTTTGCCTAGAGGGGTTTGATCTGTCCAAACAGTGGCCTAAAGGAAATTGTGCCTGGCTTTAAGGACTGAGGCAGAGCAGCTGAGTTCCTGATTCAAAAGAAGTAAGTTGGCCTGCAGACGCCTGGGGTCTCCCACAGAGAAGAAAGCATGAAACCTTATTTAAGGTGAGACTGCAATAACCAACTACCCTGACGAACCTGCACCTGAGAGATCCAGAAAAAGGACTGCTAAGTGTGTTAAAGAATCTACAACAAAGACTGTGTTCCTGACGACTGAGGACCTGCCCCAGAGACTGTATCATTCTAAAAGGTTATGAAAGTAGTTGTTATAATTATCAATAGGTTTAGTGGATAGGTTAAAGGGGTTGTAGGATTTTATAGGATTAATAGTTAAGAAATTGTTGGTGTTTGTTATAAGTGAATTTAGTAATAAATAAATAAGTAAATAATAATTTAAAAGTTCGGTTACAATGGTAGGGAAATATTAAAAGTATTTGTTTTCTATAATCAAGTTACTGTTCCGATAAAAGCAGAAAAGTTTATGTAGACAGTTCTTGACATAACAGTTCTGAATCTTAGTTGAGGTGCTTCCAAAAGCATTGCTGTGTGGCATGGCAGATGAGCAGTGCGATACACACAAGCCTGGCCAGAAACACCAAGGTTCGTATTTGAGAACTCAAACATTTCATATTTGGTCTTGAATTACCTTTTCCTTTTGGGGTGTTCAAAAGTCATTACTGTTGACAACTGTACGCATCCACGCACACATGACCTCAACATGCAGCTTTTGTTTAAGACCTTGTACTAACTTATACACCTGATACACAATTAGAGGTACCCAGTCCAGTGCTTAGACCCCACTCCTGGGCCTCCCTGCTTACTGCTCTTGCTGATCTTGGCTGTGGGAAGTTTTCTTTGGAGCTGTGGTGTCAGAGTCAGGGTTCCTCCTGCAGACAACAGGAGACTTCACCTATGTCAAGCAGAGTGAGTAAGAAAGCCAAAGCATAATATTCACCAAGAGCCGGGCGGTGGTGGCGCACGCCTTTAATCCTAGCACTTGGGAGGCAGAGGCAGGCGGATCTTTGTGAGTTCGAGGCCAGCCTGGTCTACAAAGTGAGTCCAGGACAGCCAAGGATACACAGAGAAACCCTGTCTCGAAAAACCAAAAAAAAAAAAAAAATATTCACCAAGAATATGTGGCTGCTTCAGACAGAAGTTGCTATTCTGTCCTTCTTGTGGGACCTAGCATCTACCCCTAATCCTCTGCTAGTGACGGCCAGTGTCCCAGTCAGATAATATCAGCTGTCCATAGAGTAAATCATAACCCACGCTCAGGATGCAGGATTTCATAGACACTTGAGAGAGCTGGACACCTGCTCAGCACTGAAAAATGAAGACCCAGCAGCAGCAGCCCAGATAACAAACAACCAAGAGAAACACGATAAAAACAAGCATGGTGACACACAACAGCTACATCAAAAGGAGATGATTTCAATATCAAAGGACAAGAGAAGCCTTTGGAAAACTAAAGTTCTCAAATACTTTAAGAAAAAAAAAAAGACTTCTTTTCTGGCTATGCTATGCAAGTCAAACATGAAGTGTTATCAAGGCAGAGAAATTGCAACCCTTTCCCTCAGAAACCCATCTGACTCATGAATTATTCTAAGAATTAATACATTGTTAAAATTAAAAACTAGATTTTGTTGAAGGAAATTTGTTTTCAAACTCTTAGATTCACTCTTCCTAGATTAAATTCTAAACTTCCCCCTATTTTTTACTATGCACTTGAAGCATCTGTTTAAATGGACACATTTTAATTTAAGAACATGAAGATGTCTTGGGCTTCCCCTACATGATGACTCCCCAGAGTTGACTCTACATGCTTATCCTCTCCACTTCTCTATTAATGTCAACTTGTTGAATAGTAACTGTTTTATTCTTTGTGTATGCTTGGCCATGCCAGACATAAATAAGCCACAGCTTCCCATGACAGACAGCAATCATTGCTGCAGTCACTACAAAGGCCAGGACCACCAGCACCATGGGATAGCAGTCAGTCTGCTCTTGTTAAGAGATTGGCACCCCAACTCAGCAGGAAACATTTCGGTTAGGAAAATAACCCAGGAGTAAAAACCAAATATGCCTACGTCATGTTGGAATCTGACAAATAATCAGAGCATTTGATGCAAATGCTTACAGTGGACCAAAGGATTAGCTACAAAAGACTTCTTACCCCTCCCCAGCCTCCAAACACAAGTCAGGCCATCAATTACTCCTCATCATCTTCATTAAAAATCTAATTTTCCAAGTGCAGATGAGCCCTTAAAAGCATCCTGCAGCAGGCAGTGTTTATCTGTGTTTTCTCCTGTTCTTTTCTTCAAATATAAGAAAAGCCCTCCTTTTCTTCTACACCTTCCACCCTTTCCCTTTCTTCCTGAGTGGTGGTGGGTGGGGAAAGAAACACCTAGGCCCCAGCTGGAGCCTTCCATAAGATACACCTCATTCCCCATTATACCCAGCACAAAAGCACTCTCACCTGTAGGCACAACAGAAAGCAGTCATGGGTGCTGGCCTACGTTCTCTAACTCCAGCCTTAATACTGAGCTGTGCACACTCCTCTCCAGGAGATAAGCACACGGCTCCTTCCTGAGCTAACTGCTTTAGCTTCAGTGAAGAGCTCTGTGGAGTTTGAAATGGCAGTGAAGTACCCAGCCTGGCATCACATGTTATAGGACATGCTTTCCAGTGTGTGCCTGGTGCTCTGCTGTCTTCGCATCTCAAGAGATCACAATGTAAACAAGTCACACCAGCAGAGGATACAGCAGCACTGGGTCAGTACAGTGATAGAGGGTCACAAGTAAAGGCTTTTGATAGCAAAGATCTCAAAAGCCTTCCCAGAGAAGTGACACCACCAACTGCACAGCAGGAAACTCACTAGCTGTGGTCCAAGCATGTTCCTTCTTTCCCATCTATGAAATGGGGATGTGACACCTAACCTCGAATGGCTGTTTGGGAGCTGCTACATGGCTGAGTATAGCGTTGAAAAACATCTCCAGCTGTGCCTGGAGCAGCACTAACTTCCTTCTCTCTGCTACTGCTGCACTCTTACTGCTAATGAGACCAAAAGTCAAAGCAAGAGAAAAACACTCCCCCTTTGGGAGATCAAAGCCAGTCCTGCCCAATCTGATCCTTCTGCTTTGCTCACAGCTGCTAATCTTTAATTGTAAATTTATTATAGATCCAGTTAAGCTCAAGAATCTCTGATTTATGCCCATAATTAACATCCTATTGTGATAGCTATTATATGTACACAGGAAAATGTATGTGCTGAATGAGTACAAATATTAATTTGTATTTTGAGGTGAGCTCTCTCTCTCTCTCTCACCCACCCCTCCTATGAAACACCCATGCTTATATAGACCTGCTGGAACATACACTTGGATTTGATTTTGGAAACAAGGCTACTTTCTCTCTTGATGGGTGCTCAATAATTGCTGCTTTTAGAGGGAGTGTCTGCTGTCTTATTTCTGTGGTAGTGTGACTGTGACTGAGGGAGATTGCTCTGGAGGAAGCATGGGGCACTCTGCTGTTATCACTGGTGAAATGCTGCTATTGGGAGACCTCTGGAATAATATCGCCTGCACTGACAGTGAGTTGTAATTCTTGGTATTTTCCACTGAGCCCAGAGAGGGTGAGCACACAGGCCTTTCATCATGTTCCCAGGAGTTTATGGGGCAGCCCACTCCTGTACTCACACACCTGCAAGTTTCCCCATTCAGATCATCTGACTTTATGGCTGGAATTACTACTATAATATAATATAATATAATGGTCCAGTGAGGTTCTAAGTGAGGCCCACCTTACAGAAGGGTTCATAGCCTAAGAGAGACATATGCTGTCTCTACTATTAAAAAAAAAGAAAGGAAAAGAAAACCTTGCAGGAGCTGTCTCTGATTCTGTTGCCTGCCTCTGGATCCCTTCAGCTGGACTGCCTTGTCTGGCCTCAGTGGGAGAAGATGTGCTTAGTCCTGTTGTGATTTGATGTACCAGGGTGGGTTGGTACACATGGGAGTCCTTCCCTTCTCTGAGGAGAAGGGGAGAGGGAAATGAGGGGAGGGAGTGTGTCATTGGGACTGGGACAAGAGGAGGGAGGCGGGCAGTGATCAGGCTGTAAAGTGAATAAATAAATTAATTAATGAAAAAGAAGTTTAGAACCAAAAGAAAAAAAGAAAACCAACAACAGAAAAAAAGACAAAGGCAAGAAACAGTTCCATAAGAAGTCCTATCATTCTTTTAGTAATTAACAACAAAAGTGATTATCGCATGGGAGATGCTAACTTGCCATCATTTTAGAAGAAGTGAAAGCTACTAGGGAAGGGGTGCACTTACCAAGAATTAAGTGCCTTGATGTAGTACTTGTTGTAGCAGCTGTATGAGGACTGTCCCATTTTACAGATGATAAAACTGAGTGTCCAAACTGTAACAACTTGATGTTGTTACAACTACACAGCAACTATGATGCTGTGGCTACTAAAGCACAAAACTAGTCCAGTCCACATTCCCAGTCCTACTTGAGCCATAGAGTAGTGAACCTGAGATGAGACATGGAATTTTTGTGGTTCTCACTGTAACACTTTGACACAGTCAAAGCCTACCTTCAAAAAATCCTAAGCTAGAAAGTACCCCAGCAATCCAACTTTGGCTGCCCCCCAGCAATCCAGTGTGTTTTCTTACTTTGCCAGTTCCAGGGACACCAGTCATGTGTCCACTCTTTCTTGATTTAGGAATTAGAGTGCATGTTATTGTTATATTGGAAACACAAATATAACCAGCTCAATTTAAGATGTTTCAGTCAAAGGGGTGGGGTGGAATGGACTCCAAGTTTCTAGTGCCTCATGTTGTGACCTAAATGGACATTTAAAGAACTTCCTTGAAAGACTTATGTCACAGGTTCTTAGGCTGTGCAGTCTTTTTAAATTTAAAGCATGAGGCTCTATGCGCATGCTTATGGTGGCCATTAAGGAAGCACTAGATTAAATGAGGCACCCGGTTTCCATGAACAGTGCTCATTTAATTCATCTGCACCCATGTCTCTGCTTGAATGCTCTCTCATTCCATCGCAAATCTCTCTATAAAAGTGTCTGGCTGTCTCTTAAAGCCATTTATGCTCAATGCTTCAGTACCTTTCCTTGGTGACTTTTTCCATATGCTTAACTTCTTTCAGGGAAACAGTTCTGTCTCAATTCACCAAACAGCACACCAATCAACAGGAGCAGGCAGGCAGGCAGGTAAACCGAGGAGAGGCAGGCATGAGGTGAGACAAGGGGGTATAAAGGTAGCTGGCCCAATAAAAACTAATGTTTTAGAAGGCAAAGAGTTTGGGGCCAAAAGAAAATGAACCTAGCACCTACCCCCCAAGCAATCAGACAGCTCTGAACTTGAATTTATAACTCAAACACTCTGGGCCACATGCAACTTGAGACACATAACTGGTAGCACTACTGGGGATTTATGACTTATGACTTGTTCATATTTAATTTGTAACCAAACACTTCCCTTCCTTTATTTAACCTTTGACCTGTGAAAACAAGAGTTAATCAAGAGTTCTAAGGTAGCCAAGAGGAAGGGGAAGCACTCTGGGGTGAAACTGCCCAGAGCACCACATCCAAGAGTGACCCTGTGCAAGGAACATTAAAATAAGTGATAAGGCCAGAGATTGCTCCAGACAGCTCATGTTCAAAGGCTCCTTTGGGTGGAAGGCAGACCTGAGCTGGGAGAGCTGGCAACAAAGACAGACAGGAAGCTGGTCGACTCTCAGTTACTTCTGGTGACTGCATGGCTCTCTCACTAAGACAGTTCTCCTAAGTGTTTCTGCTGAAGAGCTGAAGGTTGTGAGGAAAGGTAAAGGAAGAATCTGTTCAAACCAGGTCACCTTTCTTGCTTTCCTCAGTCACAGCCACCTGTCCTACCCACTAGACTGTGCTACTCGGAAGAAAACCTCTGTCTCTACCTGATTCTGTAGCAGTCCTGTGCTGGGGAGAGGAAAGCAGAACTCTCCACAGTAACCCTGAAGAGGAGAAGAACATAAATAATCTGTCCAGCTATGACTACAATATCCACCTAGCTCCAAGCACCTTTGCTGCTGTGCTGCTCATGATACACCAAAGAGATCAGAATATCCTAAGGACTTCTATTTACTCGGGGATTTACCACATGCCAAGAGATCACCTAGAATTTGCTTATTGGCTCTTAGTGATTTCAAGTAGATGCCAGAAAATGATTTTGGAAAGTGGAGCACAGAGAAGCTGGTAACTTGGTGAAATCACAGGGCCTCAAAGATCAGGGTAAAACCCAGGTCTGCATGCTATTCTAGCAGGTACCCATTCTCCAAGGGAACAGTACAGTAGCATCTTCTGGACAGCTTACACACAGTACACCTACTCCATCAGTGTTTCTAGGCTGTTGCCAAAATGAACAATAATTTCCTAACATCATCCAGGTTCCTGGGCAGAGAGCTGAATGACTGCTAAGCCTAAGTTTCTGCATGTGAAACTATGGTAGAGTTAGGAATGTCCTGAGATAGGCAAAAAGTGCAGTATTTGGGGAAATGCAAGCAGTCAAAGGGAAAAAGCCACACATCCTGAACCATAACCAACAACACCCACTTGTGATGCTGATTTTTCCTTTATTGTACCCCTCATCAGAAGAGATGAATCCAGACCTGAACAAGCAGAAGAACTGGGAATCCAGGACATGGTGATCAGAAGTGCAACACCAGAATGCCATTAGTCACTCTCCACTTCAACCATGACAGAAACTCTACCACTCAGTCAGTCCTGAGTTTTCAAATAATCTTTGTGCCATGGGACTATTGTTTATTGGAAGCCAGGAGAAGATGTATGCATTATTACTAAAGCCTAAAATTGGTATTATAAACCCCCTCTTGAAATATGACTATAATGACAAACTTTAAAAAAGAAACACTAAAAACCCAACTTTGGAAAAGGATACTCAGTCAGCAAAATTCTTGGCAGAAACCAGTTCCTCTAAAATAATTTATTGAAGTCCTACAGTATGAAAGAGCAAGAAAGCTGCCTTTTAATGAGTAACTACTAAAATTCATACAAAGACCAGAAAATGAGCATGTTTTAACCTTATTTTTATCTGCATTAAATCTTGTGACTTAATTTTTGGCAGTATATTATATAAAGAGTAGTTATTTCTTATAATCGCAAAACATGCACAAACTTAAACATGCTAAGTGAAACTTTAAATTGTATTCAATCTAGGCAACAGAACATTATGTTTTGGCTTGTTTTTTAGAGATGTGAGAAAATACCTATGGAATAAAACAGAAGAAAAAAAAAAGCAGGGCACATTCACTTTATCATACACAGGCATGCACTCTCTCAGAAGATGAAATAAAACATTAATAGTGTTTATTTCAAGGTTATGAACTATAGAAAACCTTTTCTTTCTTCTACATTCTTTCCTAGATCTCCTATGGTTTATGTCTTGAGCATGTGGTGTTTTAAAAGTTAAAAAGCAAAGTCTTTTCCATACCATGCTACTCACAATTGGAAGCATACTAAGTGTACAGTAATAATGGTTACAATGAGCTATATGATTTCTATGGCTAGAAAAGTATTTAGCACCCAAAAAGATTTATAATATATTTCTATAAAAAGCAGACTCTATATTATGTACAATTGTTTTTTTTTCATATTCTCCTAGTGTCCCACAACAAATATACATTACTTTTTGGCCAGTAGTGAAGCTTCCTGGTAGACACCTTGGGTTCACTAATACCAATAAACAAATAATTTTTATTTCATTACCCTATTAATTTTTTAAAAAAGTCTTCTTGAAACAAATTCCTCCAGGCTTCCAACTTATAGTGTTCTTGTTGGAGTTGGGGAGGCAGATTGTAAGGGAACAGAGTGGAAGCCTGATTCCTACTTCATTATATATCTTCACTTCTGTGATGAGCCAGTCCCCAGACCCAGATGAAACAGCAGCTGATGCTCTAATAATTGTTCACGTCCAAACCTACTACTCTTTCCCTGAACAGCTGCTATCAGTTGTGGCTCTAGGGTAGAAGAGGTTATCTAAGCTTTCCAGTGAGTTTCCTTAGGGTTGGTACAGTTGTCTGCAGTAAACCCTGATGCTGTTCTTGAGAATCAAAACAAAAAACAAAGAAAAACAAAAGGGGGTCAGAATCTACTTTTCCCTGTTATATTTGGAGGTGAAATCTGCAAGGCTGGACCATTTATACCAGTGTTTAATAAGCACCCATGGATATCAGCCCAGAACTGGATAGCTGGTTAAAATAAGGAAAGCAATACAGAACTGCCTGGCCTCCAGGAACTTTCAGTTCCCTGGGAGACATACTAAGAATTGCAAACAGCAATGCAATATTACACTATGACCTAGCTGCCACCAAGAGCTGTGCAGACACCAAGGAAGGGCGACCAACTAGATTGTGGGACCAAGCCATATCAGGAAGAAAAGCTGGATGAATGAGAAGTCACTTCTATCTAGAGGGAACAAAATATGACAAATACTCAAAAAGCTACAAATGGCTCACTTGGGATATGTGCCTGGGGGTTGGGGGAGTAGGGAGAGAGATGTTGCTTTGTATGATAATTTTGGAGTATGAGAATGGAGGTGGAGGAAGAAATATGGTATGAAAATTAGGGCAGTCCACCTATACGGAGCCTTCCAGGCTGGACTCCAAAGTGAAAGCAGAAGAGAGACCAGATAAAGCACCAAGTAAAAGATGCACACATCTGGAGCCAGAGACACTGGAAGGCTTAAGACCGGCAAAGCAGTGGAAGTCCTGAGTGCGTGGGGTGGGAGGGGTTCTGGTTCTTTTCACCAAGTACAGTTTTACATTGATTTGACTCTAGGAGGGAGGCCTTAAAACTGAGTACCCGCCAGGCAAGAGGTTGGCTGGAACCTGCTAGTCAGAAAGTTGTCTTCCTCCCTATGAAGCAGCAGAGGCTGTATTGTCGGTGAGGAGTCAGACAGCCTAGAACAATAGGTACAGTTTCCCCAGAGCTGCCTCCCTATGAAAAAGGACAGCACTTCCTGTTTACCTAACAAGGTGGAGGTTTAGAACAAGTTAAGCAAAATACCACAAAAGTACCTGTCATCTTTCAAGGAATAAATCAAGCTCTGAAAAATAGATAGCTTCTGCTTTGATTATTAGGTTAGAGATGCCTAACTGCTCTCTCAGGAGAAAGAATGGTGCCCAGTCATATCTGCAATGACTTTTAAATGCCTGTAAAATGCTCAGAGGTGTAGGTATATAGATATTCTTTATGATTTAACAGAACAGTGGGCTGAACCAATGGGGATTTCTAAATTAATATTTATTCACTTAACACAGGATAAAGATTTTATTTCAAGCCGGGCACTGGTGGCGCACGCCTTTAATCCCAGCACTTGGGAGGCAGAGGCAGGCGGATCTTTGCGAGTTCGAGGCCAGCCTGGTCTACAAAGTGAGTCCAGGACAGCCAGGGCTACACAGAGAAACCCTGTCTCGAAAAAACAAAAAAAAAAAAAAAGATTTTATTTCAAAGACAGAATAAGAGCAAAGGGAAAAAAATTAAGTTGTGAGCACACATACATTACCAAATTAAGGAATGAATGACTCTCTGCAAGCTAACACTACAAATGTTTCCTTACGTTTTCCTAACTGAAGAAATATCATATATTGTGCTTAGCTAACTAATTAGCCAAGACCTAACCAGGAGGATTTAGAGTGCTGTGGTGATGTGAGAGACAGCAACAGTAAAACAAGATCTAAGAGCTAGCATTAAACATATGGATGTTAGCACCTTTACCTTTCACAAATGTTCCAACTTAACTTTTTTTTTTTTTTTTTTTTATGGCTGTCAAGTATTAGAGTTTGAGTTAACTCAAAGACCAGCTTTACCAGTATGAGGTGCAGGAGCTGACAGAGGAAGGGTCCAAGGATCCAGGTTAGGCATGACTTGCTCAAAGTCATCATCACACTAGTAATGGGACAGTGAGGGATTGAAGCAAGGGCTCAGGTCCTAAAGCTCATCATTCTTCTGGTTGTTTAAAAACTACCTTTGACAGACATATGATGAAGCATACTCATTCTGTGTCTGTATGTATCTTTAGATGATTTGGCTGCATAAGAACCACCCTCAATCAAAATATACACTTCCAGGACCCCAGAATGTTCTTTTGTGCCTTACCCACACTATAGTCAGATCATCTGTTCTCCACCTGTTTTTCCCACCATTGCTACCTTAAAATTTTTTTTTCTTTTTAACATAAAGAAAAATTCAGTCATCTGACAAAAGTATTCATGAGTGTAGCAGTCACAAGACAAAAAAGACAGACTTCTACAGCCCACTACCAGTAGGCTCTACTGGACTGTGCTAATCAGCCCTCACCCTACTTCTTGATTCCTGCACCTCCTTGGCTGCTGCCTGGACCTTTAATTTTACCTTTTTCAGAATGCTAGTGAAGAGGGAAAATAGTATATAACCTTTAATATGGCTTCTACTATGATATGTAAAGATACAGTTTTTTGTTTTGATTTGTTATATTTTGCTATTTTCTGTTACCAATGAGGAACAAGTTTTAAGCCCATGAGCATTGCCATTCCTCCCACTCATGGTGCAGGTGGTCATTCATTTCACATGAGAGGACATTAGAAGAATGCCTTCAGCTCACTAATGCATTAGAACAGTAGGTCATCTACAATCTCATCATCTATGTTAACTAAATTAACACATGTGTGAAATAAGCCACCTCTGTCCACACTAGGCATAAGAACTCTGTATCAGGCTTTCTTTTAGCCCAGAGGGTCTGGCCACAGTATGGGTGGTCTTTCCAGATTTTACTTCTTGATCAGAACAATCAGATCCTAAAGTTTTATAACCTGACTCGGTAAGGTTACAGATGTGTGAGTGTAGTCAGTTACTCTAAACTGTTTGATTCTCATTTAGTAGAGGGAATGTGAGCACAGAGAATGTAAGGAACTTCGGTGGAGCGACACCCACAGAATCCAAGGGACATCCAAACAAGTCCACAAATAGTTAGCTGTCCCAAGTGAGTGCAGTTCTAACACTACTCTTTCTCCTTCCTATTCACCCTCTGTCTCCCACCAAGCAAGGCACAAAGGAAGGAGGAAGGTTCCCTTGCATGGGAAAAGGAACTTTCCTGAAGCTCAACATTCCATCTGTATTGAATCTGCATAGTCTCGTACTAAAGAGGATTTGAAATGATGTCTGCTCACCTCTGTCCTCTGCACAGTTTGATAACTGACTCTGTAGGACTTAAGACTTTGATGGCTCATTTGGTCAAATATGTATTGGTGGTGAGGCCTTTTGAGCTCCCGAAGCAAATAGGGGAATCAAACAAAATCTCCAGTCTCAGTGTCTAGTGGGGAATCAGACCTGCAAGTCAGCAAGTGTCCTGACTGAGTAAAAGAACTAGAACAGGTACCCAAGAACTCGCTCACAAGTGTGATTCTACATACAAGGGAGGCTCCCAACCCAACCCAACCAACACAAGTTGCTAATAATTACAAAAATAAGGGGCTGGCAAGGTGGCTCAGTGGTCAAGAGTACTGGCTATTCTACCAGAGACCCAGATTCAGTTCCCAACACCCACATGGTGGCTTACAACCATCTGTAACTCTAGATCTGGGGGTCTGATGCCTTCTTTTTCTGGCCTCTGTGGGCACTGCAAAAATGCAATATGAAATATGCATGGAGACAAAACATCTACACATATAAAATAAAACTAAATAAATCAAAAAAATTCTAAAATGTGAAATGGTCACATAAGAAAACTTTATCTTTTATTAGGGGTGGGTTGGCAGTACTGGGCACTGAGCTCTGGACTTTTCAAATGCTAGGCACTCTACCATTTAGCTACATTTCCAGCCCCCCCCCCATTTGTTTGTCTGTGTGTGTATTTAACATATATATATATATATATATATATTTTTTTTTTAACAAAAGGACAGCAGAAGATCATCTACTTCATAGACTGATAGTTGAGTAAAGACCTCCAAAACCTCACATCCAATAGTGGTCTCCACAAAAGGCTATCTGATTTTAATGAACAATTTTCTTCTATTTTTTTTTCTGTTAGTTTTTCTTTCAGGGCAGTTTTGTCTGGATCCAGACTATAAAAATCAGAAAATAAATGGCAAATCTTACAACTGTGAACTTCAATCAGCTCATTACAGACCAAAGAGACATATTTGAATGCACATTGCTACATTCATTTACCTATTCTGCCAAGCCATTCAATTACACAATTGTAGATTTTGTATTAAAAAATACAGTATGTTTCTTTCAAAATCTGGTATTTGGAGGAAAGTGATTAGAACAGCATGCAATGATACGCTAATACGGTGGTTTCATTTAACGGACAATGGCAGTTTCTGAAATGTTCCCTGTACTTTAAAATTACTGCACTTAGAATTCTTAACTACAACATATCTCAACTTTTTTCTTTACTGCTGTACAATATACTCCGCTGTAACTGTGAATGCAAACAAAAAAGCATTACCACAAGAGTTTTATTAGTGTTTGTAATCTTTTTAAAAAGCCGTTTTTAAAGGTGAGGAGGCATGGGTAAAGTAGGCTGTTCGGATTGCATGAATACTGAGAAGGATAAAGCACTATAATCAAGGGGCAAAAACAGAGTGGAAGAAAAAAGGTTGAATGAAGCAAGAGGAAAGTCTTAAGCCAAAATTTAAGGTCTCCTCAGAGGGACAGGGCACAAAAGAGCAGGAGCTTATTCTAACCAGAAGCAGCTGTTGCACTAGAATTAGGAAGCATTGCTAATGAATCAGCAGTTCTTTTTTTTTTTTTTTTTTTTTAGCAGTTCTTATAATACATACACTCCACTTTGAAATGTGAGGACTCTGAGCTGAGAATTTCTTTTGATATATTTTTTACAGGGACTCATTAGATAGAGACGAGGCAAAGATTGAGCATGCTCCTCTCTAAATTACTATGGCTATCATCTCTGTCAGTCACTCAGGGTTAGGTAGGCTGGTCACTGGAAAACAAAGAAGAAAAAACATGAAGGGAGAGAAGCTTCTCTCCGCCAGCACCCTCTGTGAATCACCCCAAGAAGACTTCATGAAGTACCATGTAAAGGCCACCTCTTCCTAAACACTGCCACATTTTGTCAGCTCGGGCCTGTTAGGTCTGAAGGAAATTAGAGCTACACAGACAAGAAAAGGGTCGATCCTTTTGCATTGAGACAGACCTCCAAATTCTAACCCAATGAAGATCTGCTTGCAGAGTGCATGTTGTTCACAAGATTTCCAATTTTCCTTTAAAAAATTACACATACATGCAGTTATTTCACATCCTAGGTTCCATATTCCTCTTTTTCTTGCACCATGTCTAAAAGAGGTTCTCTGCAAAAATCAATGTGCCTGACAAACAGATGAAACGTTCATTTAAAGGTACATGTTTCAATATTATACATCCTACCAGGCTCTCTTCAACTTTTATAAGTCAGCCTCCTCCTTTTCTCCATCCACCCATCCCCATCTTCTGCCCCCCCCCCTTCTGTTATGGGTTTCCATGATTCCTGGAGCACAAAACCCAAGAAGCTAGGGAGTGAGAGACATGACAATAGCAACAGTACCTAAACCTTAAACTTGAAAAGGAAAAGGTAAGGGTATGACCCACAGAAACATTGCTTCTCACGAACTCTGAGGAATTCTTATACACTCACTCCCAACCAGAGTAAAAGAATGCAGAGGAGAAACACAAACAGCCGAGGACCAAGACAAATGAACTCTGCCATTACCATGCCAGACAGAAGAGGCAGAAATGAGCAGCTTCTTAGAATCTTGGACTACTTGTGGGTGCAGTTGCCCTTCCGCTACAGAACTAGAGGGATCAGTGTTGTTTCAAATTCTCAGCAGTTAGAAGCCACAGGAAGTTTGTCTGAGATGAGGTGAAATGTTAGATATATGTGATTCCAAGTCTGCTCACCCTCATAGGACTTGCTCCAGTGTGACTTACAAATCACAGGTATGATTATGCTCCTTGGCCATATGACCTTGCCAGGACCTCTCCCTTGGGAACAAAGCTCTCACTGGTATCCAATCATGAAGAAGGGAGGAAAGGTTACCTAAATGCAATCTTAAAATCATGACTATCTTAGAGAGCAAGGACAAAACACCTTTTCCTTTGCTCTGTACCATGAGTCTAACCAATCAGCAGGCACCACATTTCCGAAGCTGGCTCACTTGCAGGTCAGGAATCCTGCAGAAAGGCATCTACACTCCTGTTTATCTGGCTCAGTACTTCATAGATCTAAGGTCAACTTGGCTTTCTGTGTATAGTTGTGCTCTGTGCACTTGCTGAACAACTGCACTCACTTTGAAACATTCACTTGATGAGGAAAGATTAAATATATGAAGAACTGGCAGTGGGAAGGATGCTCAGACACCTGAAATCCAGACAATGACTTCTACACCAAGATATCCTCCTCAGAGCTGCTTCTCATAACAAAACTTATAGTAAGTCTTTTTTTATGATAGTATGTGTTTCACAAAACTTGAATGGAAGATAATTATAAAACCAAGCTCCACAGACTCGAACTTGGCAAGTTATTTAACCCTTGTTTTCTTTTCTACAAGATGGAGTTATCTACTCAAAAGAGTTGTCATGACAGTACTATTCATGTCATGTGTTCAGAACAGCTTCCAGGCTGAGAGTAACATGACAGGAGCTGCAGTCACTGTTACTAGGGACTCCAACATCAGACAGTCCCTAGATAAAACAAGGAACTGTTGTAAGGGAGAAAGTCAGGATATACAGATAAGTTAGTAAGTAGAGGGATATGATCACAAATGTGACTTTTAAGATACATACAGATGTATATTATGTATTACTACCAAGTGATTAAAAGGAAACACCACAATTTCCACTTTTGGAAGGGGGTTCAAGGTAATTAGTTCTACTTTGTATGTGAGTGCACTGTAATTTCAGCACTCAGGAAAGTAAGACAGGGTACTGGGTTCAAGGCCAATCTTGGCTTCTTAAAAGACAAGTAAATAAACAAACAAAGCTAATGATTTTCTTCTTATAGTATCAAAAGTTACATCTATTCAAAGTCAGTTTTATTTATTTGCTGTGGATGTCAACTATTAGATTAATGTTTTTAGAGAGTATGCATACTAATCAAAATGCAGGGTTGTGGAGCCCAGTCCCAGTAGACACATCTAAAAAATAACTCCCACACCTAAGGCTCAGCAAACACTGTAGAAGAGGGGGCCAGAAAGATTGTAAGAGACAAAGAATAAGGAAGTTTGGTATGAGATTGTGTCTCCTAGTAACCTTGAAAGCTACACCCATGAAGTCTCATCAATATGACTGCCTAAACATGAGCTGAACACAGACAACAACAATAGACATGCCAAAGTGTATGAAGGAAAGACTACCAGGTCTCAATTGTACACAAAGAACTACAGGCAACTAAAGAATGCTGCAAGTGGGAGAAATAATCTTCCCTAGGAAAAAGCATACCAATTGGTTATCCAATGCCAAATGGTCAGCCTTGAAAACATACATACATGTAACACTATACAGACTAAGCAGATTATATTTAGGAATATGTATGTGTATACAACAACAATTATTAGGAAAAGAGTCCAGGAATTGAAAGTGAGCAAGCATAGGCCAGTAGATAACTGTGTGGAGATGGTCTTCTCCTATCACTTTTATGTGAATTCAGATTGCCAGACTTGTAAGGCAAGCACCCTGATACACTAAGCCTTCTCCCTTCAGGAATCTATATTTAAAATCAATTTTTGTGGTCATGGTTCTCTATTCTGTTCCACTGATTGATAAACCCATCTTTGTGCTGATACCACAATATTTTCTCTATGGCTTTATAATATGACTTTAAATTAGGTAATGAGTGTTCTATAGATTATTTATACTATAACGCAGGCTGGCCTTCAACTCACTGCAACTCTCTGGCATCAGCCTCCTGGGTGTTTGGTTTGTTCCTTTTACAAATTCTTTTACCATCAGAATCTAGCTATGCTGACATGTGATACTGAATACTGTGTATCTGACTACAGTGAGTCTTTGGTTCCAAAAGTGTGCTATGTCTCTTCATTTATTTAGCTCTTCTTTGAACATAACTCATCAATACTTTGTGGAATATATATATTACAAAATGATTGGTATTTAATTGGTATATGTAATTCAAAATGATTGGTATTTAATTGGTAATTGGTTATTTGGTATTTAACATTCCTACCTTTTCAAACTTTTATCATTTTTCTTTATTAAAAAATTTTATTATCTTTATTTATTTCTGTGTGTACATACATGTGTGCAAGCTTGCACACATATATGTACCATGACCCATGTGTGGGGATCTTAGAACGGCTTGTGGAAGTCAGTTCTCTCCTTCTACCATGTGTGTCCTGAGGACTGAACTCAAATTGTCAAGCTTTGGGGCAAGTACTTTTACCCACTGAACTATCTTACCAGCCCAACATGTGCCATTTTATGTTTTAAAATCCTTCAAACTCCTCTTTCCCAGTTATTTTGAAATATATCCTCAACTGTTATAGGCTGAATTACCTAGCTGTGCTACAGAACATCAGAGCAACTCCTCTCCCCATCTGACTGCTTTTGGCATTTTTTTTTTTTTTTTTTTTTTTTTGGTTTTTCGAGACAGGGTTTCTCTGTGTAGTCCTGACTGTCCCGGACTCACTTTTGTAGACCAGGCTGCTCTTGAAGTCACAGAGATCCGCCTGCCTCTGCCTCCCGAGTGCTGGGATTAAAGGCGTGCGCCACCACACCCGGCTTCTTTTGACATTTTTTATACAGCCATTCTCAGCCCTCTTTAGCCTCCCCTTCCAGGCACTAGTGACCACTATACCACATGCTCCTTCTAGGATATCATTTATTTTTCCTCTCATGAGTGACAGTGTGGTATCTGTCTACCTGAACCTGACTAATTTCACTTAACCTGAGTAGCTCACAGTATCATCCATATTGAGACATGATTTACTTCTTTCTCATGGTTGAATAATATTTGTATGTGTGCGTGTGCTTGCACGCATGTGTGTGTGCACTCAAAGATGTGATGTTTTTGAAAACTCAATACTATAAATTCTAGACTCTTTATGTTCACATACAATTTTTTAGATTTTTAAATTATTTACATGTGTATGTGCCTATGTACATAAGCATGTACACATAGGTGTCCACTGAGGCCAGAATAAGGTGTCAGATTTCTTGAAGCTGGAGTTGCAGGTGTTTGTGAGCCTACAGACATGGACACTGGGATCTACATTCCTATTCTCATGTTAAGCAGCAAGCACCCTTAACCATTAAGCCATCTTTCCAGTCCCATAAATTTGAAAAACTTACTAGTGAGGTGAAAAATAAATACTTCAGAGGCAAAAAAAAAGTAAAATAGAAAAAAAGGACCTCCCCATTCCTCAAAACAACAGGAAGCATGAAAAAAAGTAGAAAAGTCTACCCTATCCTAATCAAACTTCCAGATGAACATAAAAAACAGAAGGGAAAGGCTGGAGAGATGGCTCGGTGGTTAAGAGCACTGGCTGCTCTTCCAGAGGTCATGAGTTCAATTCCCAGCAACCACATGGTGGCTCACAACCATCCATAATGAAATCTGGTGCCCTCTTCTGGCCTGCAGATATACCTGCAGACAGAACACTGTATACATAATAAATAAATCTTAAAAAAAAAAAAAACAGAAGGGAAACAAGTCAGACTAGAAAGAATTAACAGCTCAGGAGGTTGTAGAATAGCAGGATCAGAAATCTCAAGTGAGATGAAAAGAAAAAAAACTCCGTATCAGACACAAAGCATTGAGGAAAGGACAAAAACTCAAATTAAAAACAGTTAGAGGGCTGGAGAGGTGGCTCAGAGGTTAAGAGCACTGGCTGTTCTTCCCAAGGTCCTGAGTTCAATTCCCAGCAACCATATGGTGGCTCCATCTACATTGAGATCTGCCTGGGCATATATGTAGAGCAAATACTGCCTACATAATAAACAAACAAACAAACAAACAAACAAACAAACAAATAAATAAATGTTTAAAAAAAAACAGTTAGAGAGGACTGGAGTGATGGCTCAGAGGTTAAGAGCACTGGCTGTTCTTCCAAAGGTCCTGAGTTCAATTCTCAGCAACCACATAGTAGCTCACAACCATCTACACTGAGATCTTGTGCCCGGGCATTTATGTAGAGCAAATACTGTATACATAATAAAACCGGGTGTGGTGTCGCACGCCTTTAATCCCAGCACTCGGGAGGCAGAGACAGGCAGATCTCTGTGAGTTCAAGGACAGTCTGGTCTACAAAGTGAGTCCAAGACAGTCAATGATACACAGAGAAACCCTGTCTCAAAAAACCTAAAAAACAAAACAAAAACAAACAAACAAAAAACCGCTAGAGAGGATAAGTGAGGCAGTTAGAATATGGGCAGCAATTAGACATCTGTGGCAAGTAAATAAATCAAACACAGGAAGGAACTCCCTTCATTAATGAAGAACACTTCTGACCTGTCTGTCTTAGCAGAGAAAGATTAAAGTATTTGCCTTAAAATTAGAAGTAACATTAGGAAGTTTAAAATTTTCTTTTAAAACATTTTAAATATTTATTTAGTCAGGCATGGTGACACATTCCTTTAATCTCAGCACTGGGGAGGCAGAGGCAGGTGGATCTCTGTGAGTTCATGTGCACACCCCTGTCCTGTAGGGTTGGAGAACCACCTGCAGGAGTTTGTTTCTCTCCTTCCACCATACAGTCCTGGAAAGGGAGGTCAGATCGGTAGGGCTGGAGGCAGCCTTCACTGAGCTCTCTCAGGGTTCAAGAAAATTCACTCTCTTTACTTCTCGGCATCTCGGTGGTGACAGCAAAGGACAAACAGCTCACACAAGGAAGTAAGAGTATAAAGAAGAGAGACAAGAAGTAAAAGCCAGCCATAAAGTTTTCTATATGAAATCCAAAAGGTGTAAAAACTACTAAAATGTATTAAGGACCTTGGCAAAGATTGATATTTTTAAAATCAATTGCATTTTTATACAATAGAAGAATAGAACATATAATTAAAAAATACATTTACAGAATTTATAAGAAATGGTTCCTAGAGAAAAAAATGAGCCAAAGATGTGGACCACCATGGTGAGTATGTTAAATGTCATCAAAATAAAAAATAAACTGTCACCATGTTCAATATAGAGCTGTTGATTTACCTCAGTATAGTCCAATCAAGATTTCAACTTGTATTTTATGAAACTCAAATGGAGTTAAATTTGCATAGGAAGGCAGAAAACCAAGGAAATTAAATTATTATCTGAAAAAAAAAACAAGGTGAAGAAACTTTCTAGAAAGCTACAAAGACTATAGTTAATTAACACGACAAGATATTGACACAGGGATAAACGCATTAACAAATACAGAACAGAAATACGACCCAGGCATACAGGAAGATTTGATATATGACAGGGTTGGCACAAAAACAAAACAAAACATCAAAAAGAGCCAAGGGAAAGAAAGGATACTGAAGATGTGTTACAGCTGAACTTGATACCTAAATGGGAACAAAATAAATAAAACTGGATTCCAGCTATGTACTATCCATAACAAAATATCCCAGGTGGATTAAATTTTTAAATATGAAAGACAGACATTACAAAAGATATATAACCTCATCTCTCTCATAAATGGAGACAAAATTCTCAAATATACCAAGTCCAATAATATGTAAAAAATGAAAAGACATTATTAAACAGGCTGTGAACATTAAGAATAAAGGAGAAAGCCATGTTCACAGCAACAGATGTGCCAACATCTAGAACTCCTTAGAATTATTAAAACTGGCTTGGTGAACTAGAATAGGAGAGAACTACTTCGATCTAATGGGCATCTCTAGAAAACAATCTATAGTTTATGTTATTCCACTTATATTTTGATGCTGTTTCCTCTACAACTGGAAACAAGAAAAAAATACTGGCTCTCCATATTTCTGTTCAGCATTCAATGTAACACTCGAGGGCCTATCCAGAGCAACAGGAAAGAAATAGAAATGAGAGGCATAAAATACAAAGGGGAAAAAATCACCACATACAAGAGGAATTACTGTTTACACTTCCTAGAGAATTTAGAAAGTAGAACTCATAACTGACATTAGCAAGATAAAGGATACATGGTCAACACTCAAACAATAACTGTGCATACAATAGCAAATAATTGCAAACACAGCAATATAAAGGGAAGGTTCTATTTACATAGTTTAAAAAACAAAATACCTACAAATAAGTGCAACAGAAGACATGCAACCAGCAAGTGAAGAAAGGCCAAGGAGAGAAATTAAAGGCACCATAAATGAGGAGAGACATCATGTTTATGGGTTAAAAGGTTTCGTATTGTTATGATATTCTTTATCAATTGAGGTCAATCAAAATTTCTCCAGATATTTCTACAGAAGCTAATTAAACTTACTGTAAAATATTCCTCTCCCAAAATAAGAAAAATATAAAGTATATGTTTTTTTTAAATCCTGAAAAACAATTAGATGATATATATGACCAATTATCATTTCTCACTCTAAAGCCATAATAACTAAAACACCAAGGTATGAAGACTAACAAATACATGTATGGTATAGGATACACCCATAGTACACATTCACTACCAAGGAGCCAAAGCAATCCAATAAGGAAAAGTTTTCACAAGAGTATTAAAATGACTGGGTAACAGGAAACAGTGAACATACTACCTCATATCACATGCAAATGTTAGTTTTGGATAGTTCTTTAACCGATATGTAAATATTAAAATTCTAAAGTTTTTGAATATAGAATAAGAAAATATTTTAAGACATGGACAAAGTTTTCTTATAGCAAAAAAGAATTAATCATAACAGGATAATACTGATAAACTTCACCAAACTAATCAAAAGCCACTATTAAGAAAATGAATGGGTTCCATCTATTTGCCTGCAAATTTCATGAAATCAGACACACATGGTATTTACTCACTGGTAAATGGGTATAAGACAATCTGTACAGGATAACCAAGCTACAATCCACAGACCCAAAGAAACTAAGTAACAAGGAGGGCTAAAGGGATAATGCTTGAAACTCTCTAAGTAGAGGAGATAAAATAAACATCGAAAGTAGATGGAGACAGGGATCTGGCAGGAACCCAACATTACTGCCATCTGAGAAACCTTATATCCTTATATCTACAAAGCAAGTCCAGGACAGCCAAGGCTCTGTTACATAGAGAAATCACAGTGGGGGTGTGCGGGGAAGCGGAGAGTGTGATAAGGATGCTGAAGTTAGCTCTCCACAATTGAGGGCTTCTGGTGGGGTACAGGAGGGGAAGGACTCAGTTCTACTTAAGGGGTAGGCCACTGAGAGTTTAATCATGCACCAGGGAGTATAAAGATAACACAAATTAGGCTTCTTTTTTGTTGTTGTTTTGTTTTGTGTATGTGTGTGTGTGTGTGTGTGTGTGCGCTTTTTTTTCTTTTGCTGGGGGTGGGGGGGGGTCACAAAGGGGAGCCAGACATGCAAGGACTGGAAAGTGAATCAGATCAGGGTGTATGATGTGCAATTTCGAAAGAATCAACAAAAATATTAGGTTGGAGGAAAAAATATTTTATACTTCATTGCACATAACTTTTCTCTAGGAAATAGGAGAAAGACTGATTAAGAAACTCAATGATTGGGCTAGGAGTAGCTCAGCAATCAAGAAAGTGCTTGCCCATGTGCATGAAGTCCAAGGTTTCAATCTTTCATTTGTTAGGGTAGGGGTTAATAAAAATATTAAATTTTAGTTAATATATAAATGGTAGTAAAAAGGATATATATAAAATCCTTTATATATATGTACACATACATACATACACACATATATACATACATACTGTTTGTTATCTACTTTTCTGTTACTGGGATAAAATGTATAACCAAAAGCAACTTACTGAAGAGTGTTTTGGCTTAAGGTTCCAGAGGATGAGATGTCCATAATGGAATGGGTAGCATGCAGCAGGAGCAGGAGACTGAGATCACAACACAACCACACACAGGAAGCAGACCAGGCTAAAAATCCTTAAAGCCCACCCCAATAATGGATTTCTTTCAGCAAGGCTACACCCAAAAGGTTTCATAATATCCCCAAACGTGATACCAACTATGAACCAAGTGTCTAAATACATGAACTTTTGTGGGGACAAATATGTAAACCGCAACACTGATGGTTGTGGTTTAAATGTCTTGAAATGCATAAAGAAGATGCATGGATGGGTATACAGGCATGTGATGGAGCAGATACAGTAAAATCCTGGTGGTAGGAACACAAGTGCTAATTACTAAAGAGGAAATCACAAAGTGGAAAATGATAATCAAATTTCTCAGGTAGATGGGAGCAAATGACATGATGACAGAAAATGTAAGTAAATATCACAGTGAAAATGGCACAGAAAAAAGAAAATAAAACAGTAAAGGGAGATCTAAGTAGAGGGGTCTGGAAGGCTTTCCTAAGCAGGTAACATCTGAGCACAGCCAGGGTGGAGGAGAGTGTCATATAGTTGGTTACCCAGAAAAACATCCAGGCAGATGGAACACAGAGACCACTATACCCAGTTGACAGTGAGTAAAAAGAAGACACGGACATGAAATAAGGAAAGATAAACTGGATCCCAAAGGTCCTTGTATTGCAGAGACTTCTCCAAAGTGAAGTCAAGAAAGGATTTGGGGTCAAGGAGCAGATACTTTTAGATGTTATGTTAAATACAGGTAGATAATGAGGCAGGCATGTAGTTCCACTTAGTTGCATGTTTGCCTAGCATGCACAAAGTCCAGCACACATGCCTCTTAATTCCAGCACTAGGGTGGTAAAGGCGGGAAGATCAAAAGGTAAAGGTCAATCCTCAACTACATAGTAGTTTGTGACCTGAGAAAAGTGAAAGCTTCTCTGCTCAGAGAGAACTGCAGAAGAGGGATGGAGAGAATGTGAGTCAGAAGATAGGGAGAGAGATTGTTGCATGTTACTTCAAGGTACAATACAGCCACTGCAGTCATGAACTCACAGCAGCTGTAGCTGCATTAGACCTGTGCAAGACTGGGCAAACAGTCAGACATGGATAGAGGATGGGCTAGTGGCACCCTATTCCAACTTGCTGAATGACTGGCTACTGATATATTCAGTGGAAGAGAGTCATTGTCTTCAGTTGTGTACTGATCGGTGACTCAACCAGGCTCCAATGTATAGTTCAAAATCATACAAACAGCCCGAGTTAAACTTGGTGTGTCACAAAACAAAACAGAAAGATGTGAACATGGGAAAGAGACTTGCTGGGAAAGGGAGATTGACAAGAGTGGGCGGGAGACAAGAGAAGATGGGAAGTGAGTAATGGGAATATACTGTATACATGTATGAAAATGCCAAGGAACAACTGAAAAGAAATAAATAATTTTTAAGAATACAATTAGATAAGAACAGGGAAGAGCAGAGCCTCGATGTCTTAAGTATTCCTTCATATATAATGAGTTAACTATTCTCCTATAGAGCTAGACTGACACTGGCTTATGTAACCTATTTGGGAGAATGGAGAAAGGTCATTCAAATCCTTTTCTGTGCTACAAATGAATAACACCAATGAAAGAAAACATCTAGAAGGTTATTCTCATTTCCTCTCTATTGCTTTGATAAAACACTCTGACCAAAAGCAACTTAGGGAGTCAAGGATTTATGTGGCCCAAATTCTAGATCACAGTCCATCACTGAGAGAAGTCAAAGCTGGAACTCAAAGGCAGCCCTGTTTGCTATTCCACATAGCATTATGTCTGACCAAGGAACTTACTTCATAGCTAAAGAAGCATGGGCAGGAATCATGGAAGATGGTGCCTGATGGTTAGCAGGCAGACTTATGCTCAGATAGCTTTCTTACACAGTTTGGGACCACCTGCAAAAGGAATGCTGCTACCCACAGTGGGCTGGAGCCTCATACATCAATTAATAATCAAGAGAATCCCCATAGGCCAATTTGATCTAGGAAATTCTTCAGCTGAGAGTCTCTCCTTAGGCAATGTGTCAAGTTGACAGTTAAAGCCAAGCAGGACAGAGGTTAAGACTAGAATAGGAATACTAACAGCACTAACTCATAATTAGGAAATGGTGTTGTTTTGGATCAGGAGGGTAATGCTGGAATTAGAAAGAAGTCATCAAATCCTAGATACATTTGAATATATATAGTGAAGCTGAATTTGCTGGTGAGTGGGAAACAGAGTGTATGAGCAGAGGAGAGAACTCAAGGGCATCGTCAAGGTTTTTGTAATGATTAAAAGGAAAGATAGATTTGCCATTAAATGGATGAGAAAGACTGAGAAAGAAACAGATTTTTGGGTATTCACTTTATAATTTTCTTTACAAATAAGTTAGAATCAGCTGGGAGTAGTGGCACACGCCTTAAATCCCAGCACTCAGGAGGCAGAGGGAGGTGGATCTCTGTGAGTTCAAGGCTAGCCTGGTCTACAAATTGAGTCCAGTACAGCTAAGATTCACAAAGAAACCCTGTCTTGAAAAACAAAACAAAAAAAACTCAAACAAAAAAAACCAAATAAGTTAGAATCTCACACATGCATCAAACAATACATGTAATAATTATTTACATATGAAAGCTCTTTTCTGAGGCTGGAGAGATGGCTTAGTGGGTGAATGCCTGACACAGAAGCAAGAGAGTTTGGATTCCTAGAACCTACATGAAAACCAGGGTCTATAACCATGAGTCTATATCACTCCAGCACTGGGGAAGTTTGTACACGGAGACAAATAGATCCCTGGAGCCCACTGGCATAAGGAATCTAGCTGAATTAATTGGCTCTGGGTTCCCTGAAAGATCCTATCTCAAAAATAAGAGATAGACCAATCAATGAAAACACACTATTATCAACTCTTGGGCTCCACATCTATTTGCATACATGTACAAGCATGTGAACCTACCCAAACAAACACACACGTCCCACACCCATATCATACAGTTCTCTTATGGATGAAGTACTGGAAATAAGGAGTGGTCAAAGGAAACTTGCATTGTACCAATATTTAATTAAATATGTATACTATTTTAGCTATTTATAAAGACATTGTTAATTTTTGAAATCTAAATTCTGGTGTAGAAAAAATATGGGTAATTTTCCTTATATTTTGGTTTTCTTGTGTACTTATTTCAGAGCCCAAACACATTTGTGACCTGGAAAATAAATTAAACAATCATATGCAAAATGTGAGCATATGAAGAGCTAGTCTGTCTCTATAGTTGCATACAGACATAGGGTTATGCAGGACTTTCTTCTGTTTCTTTTTTTTTTTTTTTTTTGTTTTGTTTGGTTTTTTCGATACAGGGTTTCTCTGTGTAGCCCTAGCTGTCCTGGACTCACTTTGTAGACCAGGCTGGCCTCGAACTCACAAAGATCCGCCTGCCTCTGCCTCCCAAGTGCTGGGATTAAAGGCGTGCGCCACCACCGCCCGGCTTCTTCTGTTTCTTTATAGCACCTTTTCAACTGGGCAAGAGGAATTGGGTTAATAATGAATATACATTGATTATATAATTGAGAACAAGAAATTTAAACCAGAGGAAAGTAAACATTCCTGCAGCCTACAGTTGTCTTTGTTTTTAGAACCCTCACTGTCCAAGGCTTGAACTGTGCTTTTAACTGGATTCTGGATTTTAACTGGATAACTGGATTCTTAATAAATGACTATCTGATTCTTTTCATGATGCCACTGGCTCAGGCAGTTTGTTTTCAGGTATTTCACAGAAAATAAATGACCCTGTAATAAACATGCAACTTGAAATTAACTTACAGTACCAGGATAACCAGCACAGTCTCAGCCTGTTGGTTGTCAGTAGGTTGCCTACTGTTCCGTGGAATTGACCTTAAGCCAGCTGGTCAATGTAGAAAATTCTGCCACTCCACAGGCCAGCAGGACTGATGTGGTCAAACTTCTGTGTCTAAGAGTGGCAATGCAGTCTTTCTGCAACCCTTCCAGGGAGAAAGCTGAACTGAGCACAAAGGTCTCCCACCAGCTCAGTGGCTCCTCTACATGAAGCCACCTCAGCTTGCAGGACTTCTCGTTCCAACTTTCCTCCTCTGAGCACCAGTGTCAGGGAGAAGGTATGTGCTTCATGCTCATGTCCTTGGGTATGATTCTCATAATGATCAAGGACTAAATTTCACCTGGGATCCAGTCTTCTCCACAATTCCTCGCCTCAACTTCCTTGAGTCTCTGTGCATAGCTGGCATTGATAATATTTTGCTACATTCTGAACTTGACCTCAGAAAGCCAAAGGCAGAGGGTTTTTATTCTTCACATACACCCATGTCCACTTCCCCGTGTCCCTGTTAGTTTTTGCAAAGATCTACCTCTGTCTAGAAAAAGTTCAAAATCTTACGTATAGCCTGCTCCTCAATAGGAGCCTAGGCATAAACCTCAACCTCTGCAGGGTCAATTCTGGCAAATAAAACTTTGTGACCTGAAGTGCTGTCTCCTAAAAGCTGAGCACACTAATGAAAATTGGAAAATGTATGGTAAACTGGCACTTATGATTTTTTTTTAAGATTTATTTATTATGTATACAGTGTTCTGTCTGCAGGTATATCTGCAGGCCAGAAGAGGGCACCAGATTTCATTATGGATGGTTGTGAGCCACCATGTGGTTGCTGGGAATTGAACTCATGACCTCTGGAAGAGCAGCCAGTGCTCTTAACCGCTGAGGCATCTCTCCAGCCCTAGGATTTCTAAGAAATGTGGAAAACCAAGACTTTCCTCAGAGCAAATGATCCAAAAATGTGCTTGAACAATAGGGGTGGGTGGGTATTAAAAAGGCAAAACTTACTTTTTTTTCAGTAATTACCATGTGCCAGACATTTGCCTACACTAGTCACAATTCAATAAATTAAGAATTGCCACTACTGGTAAAGAATCTGATATTTAGCAAGGTTTAGTAACTTTTAGCTTTCAGCAACTGTTTGGTGGGTCTAGTATTAGAATGTAATCTTTCTGATTCCTAAGCTAATTCTCTTTTCATCCTGCCACACTGATGTGAAATCTCAGTACACCAGAGGCTGCCAAGGCACTCTTAACATCTTTAGTCAGCTATGTCAGTGATACACAGGCTCTGTCACTTGTGGTTTCTCTTTACTTATTTTATTCATGTGTATGAGTGTTTTGCCTGCATATATGTCCATGTACCATGTGCATGCCTGGTACCCACAGAGGTCAGATGAAGATGCTAGATTCCCTGGAAGTGGATTATTGACAATTGTGAGCCTCTGTATGGGTGCTGGGAACCAAACCCAGGTCCCCAGCAAGAGCATCAAGTGTTTTTAACCACTGAGCCATATCTCCAGTCCCGAATTTTAAAAGCACATATCTCAATATATAAAAATAAGGAAAGATAATAACAGGGTATTATGGTGCAAGAGTTCTTTTATATGTTTGTTTGTTTGTCCTACTCTGTCCTTTTTTTTTTTTACCATCAACCAAATTTCTAGCAAGGCACTACACAATAAGAATTTTGAGGGGTTTTGTTCAGTTTTAGGAAACAATCAATTGGGAAATCACTTTCAGATTCTGACTGCCAAAATCTGAAGGCTGAATTCAACAAAACTATCTCTAGGGAATCCTTTCTAGTCACTTTCTAGCCAAGAAAAGATAACCCAAGTGCAGCTGTACTATTGAGTCAGCTAATGAAGGCTCACTGAAAAAACTTCAGCATCATACTAACTTGGTTTGAGTTTTTAACAAGTTCTAGTCATTTGTATGTAGTGGAGGGGGCAACTTGCACCATATAAAAATCAAACTAAAATATCTAAGAAGCAACCATCTCTCCCTTGAAGTATGAATTTGAGAATATCTACACAAAAAGAATCAACAAATATGCATTAATATTTACAGGTCAAATTACTTGATTTGACAATTTTCTAACTGTATATATATATAGTAAGAAAAGTCAGATGATTAACTTACTAGCCCAAAGTCCAAAGGATATTGAAAAGCAGAGTTGAGATTATTCATCAATTCTACTTTGTATCTATAGTACTCTGTCTTCAAAATTTCTAACATCTAATTTTGCAGGAAGTTCTAGCTAAATACCTCAGCTCCTGTTACAACAAGCAAATGGGCACACCATACCAGAAATTATGAAAGAAGGTCCGCTTTCTGAAGGTGACAAGAAAAGCTCCACTGCCAAGAAGATGCCAATGGGAATATTCTGAAGGGACATATGCAGAGAGTTGACAAGGGCAGGCAACGCCTGGATGGTAAGAAAAAGTTAGAGCTGCTACCAGCAGGAAGTCTCTTGGACGTGACAAATGTGCTTAATGAACAAAAAGAGAACACATTAAAACTATTGGCATGTGGGCCTGAATCAAACAGTACAGCATGAAAGTGCACAGATCACCTGAGGACTCAGAGCAGAGTTCCTTTAAGTGGGGACTTAGTATACCAGCAGTTGTTAAGGAATCCCAATCCTTCAAATGTTATAAAGAGGAAATATGAAAGAAATCTAAGGAGTCACTGTGGCTGTGTCAGATAAGAGGTTGTACTCTGTTCCGAACACCTGGAATCACTTAAGAGACATCTGCTATCATCTGGGAATCAGAGATTAGAGTCCAGGACCACTGTTCAGGTCAGCTCAGAAGAGCATTTCTCTATGGTGACTCTGAGAGAAGAGAGCGCAGACTACAGGCTTTTCATCAGTCTCTGACATAAACTCCTCAGTAAGGTATTAAAAACTGTATTTAAGGACATTTTGGATTGAAGAGGGAAAGTAAGATTTTTGTTTTCTTAAAACTAGACTACACAAACACACTACCCCACTAGTCATTTCATGTTGTATTTAATTCTAACATTGGAGAGAGTGATTCTGGATAATGTTATTATCAATGGGACAGTTGTGTTCAGACAGGTAAAGGGCTTGTACAGGGTCACAGAGTTCATGGAAGGCAAAGAGCCCAGCAGCTGTGGTTCAACACCTGCCAGCCTTTGCCACTATACCTTTTCATTTGTGCACGGGAGGTAAGAGAAACCTACATCAGTGGCTTATAACACAGCCATCCAGAAATTTGGTAAGACTTAAAAATTCATGTGTACAAGTAAAAGCACCTTGCCTGGCAAGTGTCCTGAAAGTGATCAATTTAAGGAGAGGTAACATAGGGGCACTTTAGAGTGAAGGATGTTTAGCCAGCTGGTGGTAAGCAGTACCTCAACACTCTGCAGAACACTCCAAGTCATTCTGGTAAACTGGGGCAGGCATCCCCCTGCATTGCTGCTGGATTGATCACAGACACCAGCTTAAGCAGCAGGGGACACTGAGAAGGTGTACAGATGGCTCCCTCCAGGCCACCCTGTCTACCACCAGCCTATGGGGTGGGGGACTAACACTCTCAGAATTGGTCCTACTACAAGTGTTCTGGCGTGAGAAAGTGGCAGTTTCACACACTTTCCAACCTGAGGGTGACTGTAGCTATCCAAGACAGGGTGGTGGGAGGACAGCACACTTCCTTGCATGTAGACTTCATGACTCCCAAACAGAAAGAGCCCACAGTTTGGTTGCTAGAAGTAAACATTTCTTCATAAAAGATTCCACTGACTTATCAAAATTTTTTCATTAAATTACAAAATAAGTTTTGTTCAAAACTTACACTTTCTGGATTAGCAGGAGAAATAAGAATACAGAAGTTTCTACAAGAAGTGGCTCTATGGCTTCAACACCCTGGGCTAGCAGCACAGCACAGTGGTTGGAAGTCCTAAAGCTTACACATGAAAACTGCCTTGGCCAGAAAGACAAAAAGCACAGCTCCTTCCTTCAATTATTCATTCATTCTTTCACTTATTCTCCCACATCAATGCCTGAACAGAGCAGGTAAGAAATAAGCACATGCTTGGTTATTTATTAGTAGACATTTAGGAAGTGACCTAAAATTACTTTCTTTCAAGTTTTATTTGTTTTAAATTAAATCTAGGTTGGGTGGTGGTGGCACACACCTTTAATCCCAGCACTTGGGAGGCAGAGGCAAGCAGATCTCTGTAAATTCAAGGCCAGCCTGGTCTACAGAGTGGGTTTCAGGACAGTCAGGACCACACAGAGAAACTCTGTTTTGAAAACAAAATTAAACCTAATTGAAGGTGTCCAGTATCTCACCACTTCCACAGACCAACACTGTTAAGAACAGGGTGTTCAGAGAATAAGGCTCTGTATGGATCTGAAAACAAGGGGGCTTGTGCTGCTCTAGACCATGCTAGATGCAAGTCTGGCATATGATCCTAGTTACTTCCCAGAGCGCATTTTTACTGTCTTCTTTCCCAAGACTGGGCAAGCAGTCCTGGACAGTGATGGGCAAGGAAAATTACTTCTCCTGTAATCATTGTTTTTCAGTTAGCATCCTCACAGATCTCTACTCCTGGGTCAAATTAGAGCTGATCAAGTAGAGAGTGGGCGCAAGGACAACACTTACCTTCAAAGAGGAAGCAACACTCATGATGCCCATTTGCTTTTAAAGGTTCCCAGATAACAACAATATTAAGCTCTCATCTTCAGCATTAGCAGAAAGGGTGTTCAAAGCCTTAAAAGGGAGGGGGAGCGAGGGAGCCTGCCAGCATCACCACTACCTTGAAAACTGGAGCCTGCTGCAGCCACAGTCCATCAGTTTCATGGCTGTGGTTTCCTTTCATTCTCAGTCAATTTGAATTACTAATGACCAGGAAACCTACATGACAAGACATCCATTAAAGACAGCTACTAATAAAATCAAAACTAAATATCAAATCGGATCATGGTATGACTTGCTCCTGGGTTATCATTTAAGCTTGCATACAGTGAAATCTAATACAGTGGAGGCACTGCTCCAAGGAACAAGACTAATTGCCTTTTTGAGTAATCCTGGGAAGTTTTGTTAACAAAGAGAAGCCACTTAAGATCCTAGATGCATACATGCTTGGTGGGACAGAGAGTGAAAGATAAATGTTTATTTAAGCTCAATAAACCACAAGTTCAGCCACCTTACAATACTCACACAAGCTGTCAGTATTAAGATATAATCTGGTTTGCAAATTCTGGTGCAAAATAACTTTGCCTTAGTAGCAAGTGAGCATGACTACTTTTCCTTTGCCAGGTGCAATTACTATCCAAATTATTCTAAGACGAAATAGTGGCCACAGTATTACTCAGCAAACTCAACAGTGCTGCATGATACCATATATGAAGTTTCATACATGGAGGTAAGTGACCATGTGCTCTCAGAGCCTGTCAGATAGCTTGTGAAAGTAATGCCTCCCTTATTTGTTTTGTTTGGAGAGGATCTCAATGTGAAGCCCAGGCAGTCATGAACTTGCAGTCCTCCTGCCTCAGCTTCAGGTCCTGGGATTATGGTATGAGCAACTATATCCATGTAAGAAGATTCTCTGGGCCTTCCTGGCAAACTGAAGGACAAAGGGGATCAGATATAAAACCTGACCATAAAACCACGAGAATAGAGGGCGTCCTTCCTGATGGCTACTGTGGTAGACCTGGTTCTTGTCTGTTGAATGAGTAAAGTCTATACCACAGGACAGGTGTTGACCAGGGGATGCATATGTTAGACAGGTTCTCATTTCATCTATAAAACTGCTATGAAGGAGAAAAGTAAACCTAAGGCTTTCAAAAAGAAAGCCACTGTCCAAAATCACAACTTCTGGGTGGGATGGACATTCAATCCTATATTTGCCTTGCAAAATTTAACTTCCTATTTTCTTCCATTAATAAAAATATAAATATTTCTGTGAGGCAAAATTATATCACTTATACATGCATTCACAATCTTAGTCCTTCCTATAAAAAGAGGACATGGCACCAATACATGTCTAAGCCCCATTTTAATCTGGGAGTTTTACATTGTTTACACCTATGTAATTGTGAGTAGCCTCATGGGTGAAGGTACCACTTTCAGGAGTCCTTTATAGCTTCTTAGAGATTGCCTGAGGGGAACTCCAGTTCTACCCTAGCTTTTGCCAGAATACATGGTTCAGTCCTTCCCATCACAGTACCCCATCACTTAAATGTTGGAAGTGTGTTCTTGAAATGGCCCCTGTCCCTCCAGCATGTATGGTCCAAATTTTTGCAGAGCTACAGAGGCAGTTTTGGAAACACAACTCTTAACAACTCTCCCATCTGGTTTTCACAGCAGCCCTTCCTCCAGAGCCCATAGAAGTCATAGTTGGCTCCTGTTTCTCTGGGATGCTGGCTGTCTTTTCATGTTGCTCGGTATACATTATGTCTGTCTGTCAGTAGGTTGGGGAATGGTTTCCATCCTGACAGATATATTCATAAATGCCTTAAAATCACACACACTAAAGTGAAGGAAAAAGAAAATTCTTCTGGTTTTAGACTCTGGCTATTTGCTCTTTGCAGCTGAGGTGTCAAGGGAATGAGATTTCCCAGGTAGATGTACTAATGTAAAATGCATTAGTGTTAAGGTGGGGGCTCCCAATCCACCCAGGGCCAAAGGGTTAATATAAAATGACAGAATTTAATGACTGCTATTATGGTTGCCAAGCAACACAGAGAAGGTGTGCCATAAAGGCCTAATTAATGAATGAGGTAGCAAGAGTGTCTGTTAAGTTGGTAAGCAGTTCACAGTTCACCATTGGTTGGCTCTGCCCAGATGGTAATGTTCTTAAGCTTTCTTAGCTCCACTGAGCAGCAACAAAATAATGTGATGATAGTTGCAGTACTGGCTCAAGTCCTGACATCCTTTCCATACTCATGGCAGAAACTTCAGCCTCCTGCAGATTCATACAGGAGAAGGTATGCTCACATTTTGTTCCTCTGATGAGACAGACCCAGCAGACCGTGACAGTGGCTCCTTTCTGTGTATCCTTCGGCTGCAGTAACACCAAGCATAGTCAAAATTTGGGACCAAACCAGATTGCCCATGGAACTAAAAGCTTTGTCTGGGGTGGGTGGGGGTGGGGGTAGGAAGAAAGTTCTTTTCAACAGCAAGCCCAGAAGACACTGATAACGACTTGGGTACCAATAGCTAAGTGTGCACTCCCCTGAGCTCCCCACTAGTGCTGGTGCATCATCATCTTGAGCTTTCCCAGCCCAACATGCAAAGTCTGTTCTGGATTCTAAGCCTTCTCCTCAGTCCCAGCATGAGCATGCTGTCACTGGTGGATGGTGATCAGGAAGATACCCGTTGTCAGGCTATATGCAGGTTTCAAAGCACAGAGCCTTTCCTTAAATAACTATTATCTTAAATTCACTTAAAAAAAAAAGAGGGCTGGAGAGGTGGCTCAGAGGTTAAGAGCACTGGCTGTTCTTCCAGAGGTCCTGAGTTCAATTCCCAGCAACCACATGGTGGCTCACAGCCATCTACACTGAGATCTGCTGCCCGGGCATATATGTAGAGCAAATACTGTATACATACATACACACATAGATAGATAAATAAATAAATGTTTAAAAAAAAAAAAGGATATGAGGCTCAGTTCAAATATTAAGTGAGGGAGTCCGCACTGGAATCCTATCTGTGAAGCTTGCTCCCTATTCATTCTGCCACATGGCCTCAGTAACAGCTATGGCCTATAATTAAAGGCTTGCCCTAATTTATTTTCCATGCTGAAAATGAACAATTACTCTATACTATGCCACAATTATCAATTAAAACCACAAAGTTTCTTTAAAGAGTACACCTACTACATTCAAACATAGCTCCATATCATCATGTATTCCAACAGGACGGTATAATGACTGACAAGAGAGGAAAACAGTTTTCTTCACCCCAACCACCAGCTAAGTCTTGAAGAAAACAAGAAGGAGACAGGGGCAAAGGGGCAGAAGAGGCAGCTGTCTCAGCCTGAAATCCAAGGGAAAAGGCTCTTACTCTTCAATGGAGGAGGGGCTGTGCCTGCTGAGGGGGCAAAGGGGAGCCCCAAATGAACAAAGGTAAAGAGAAGAGTAAGGAAGATTGGTCTGAGACCAGCTAAAGTGTTCTCATTAATGGCCTGCAACTTCAAATATAATCAAAGTAGAGACCTCGGCTCTGTCTAGCAAAGGATCAGAAGAATCGCTCTCTGATCCTTTCATTAACAGAAATCCATTCTTTTCAGAAGGCCCAGCAACTCATACAAACACTCACTTTTCTGACTATGAGGCTGTTTATAATACATTCCAATGCTTTTCAGAAGGAAGAGCCTTGGGAAGTCAGCTTCATCACTGTCAGTGTCTTCTCCTATGCTGAGCCATGATTATTTACAGATGACTCTTGCTTGTCTATGGAGATGTTTGAAATCCAGGATCAGCCTCCTGCTGCCCCCCCAGGATTCAAGTGGGCTGCCTCAGTCTGCTGCTTGAGAGCTCATACTTGGGGAACACCAATAACCAGGTGCTACTTTAAACAAAATGCAATTACAAGAAGCAACAGCTACTTTTGCCTAAAAGAAACAGCACCCATTTCCCCTATCAAATACTTCATGAGCATTTAAAAGGCAACTGTGAGGGATTTAAGTACAAAACCCAGGGCTTCCAGGTGGTGATGCTCCTTCCAAATGGATGGATTCTGCTTCAAATGGCAAGCTTGCTGGCCTGCTCTCTCTCTCTCTCCAGCCCCCCCCCCCCACCAACATACCCTCTCCTCTCTACCTTGGTCCCCTAGAGTCTTATGTCACCTATAACTAGGTCCTCAGCATGGCCACCAAAGTGGCTCTCTCACGCATAGATCTGACTGTGACACTCTCTGATTGATGATTTTCCAGACAGGTCTTCAGTGACTTCTTGACCAAGCTGCAAGTCCATCTCCATAGCATGTGAGGCTCTGGACCCTGGGGCTCTCAGCCTCACTCCCTCACAGCTCAAGTGTGCTCTGGTACACTGAATGGCTTGATACTGCAGAAGCCCTGAACTCCCTGGTTATAGGCCTCTGCGTGTGCTATGCAACTTACTTACAGTTATTTTCCTTATCACCATTCCAGTTCCAATTAGCCAGCCATGTTGAGAAACCCTGTTAGTAGCCCTTGAGAACTCACTTCCCTCTGTTACTAAGTGAGACACACTGCCTCCTGTAGGGCTTCAAGCTTTTACAAGCTTTCAAGTTTTAACATGTTAAGATCACTGGTTTGACCATAGTTCCCATAACCCACATCTTATCTCTGTATCTCCACTGTGTACTGCATTGCCAGGCTCAAGGTAGAATGCAGGCAAAGTTTACTTGTCCCTTGATTTGCCATTCCTGGTAAATCGACTATAACTAACATCAAACCTACTCTAGTATGATCTTTGCTTCTGGTCAGAGGTCTAAGAAAATTTCAAGTTTTCCTTAGTTCATTATTCTTGAAGGCACTGGTCTAGACTAGTCTTTGTATTATTAGCATTGGTGCCCACTCCCATTTTGTAGAGTCAATTGGGTTCTTCTAATTTACCTACATTTCTCATCCTAACCCTGAGACACAGTCAGTCACACTATGAAATAAGCCTCATTCATCAAGAAGCACCAAGAGAGGGAGGATCCATGTGCGCACACCTGTGGAATACCTAATCAACCTCTAAACCAGCACACCTAAATTTCCTAATGAGCCTGCAGTAGGAATTTCACTCTTTAATGGCACTGAAAAGCAAACAGTGTGTGCTCAATGCTGCTGGCTCCAGGCCAAATCTGACTTCAACTCTAGTACAAAGAGTCAACCACCAGGCATGATCAGGGAAGAGGAGTAGGGAGGAAAGGAGCGGACAGGAAAGAGAAGCAGGAAGGACAGAGAGCAGACAGATGGAGCACAAAATTGTGTAACAGGAAAGAAACAAAATCAAAAACTTCTACTGAGCTTCCTTCAGAAAAGAGTCCGAGTTTACTCAAAACAAAAGCGAGGCTGCAGACAGGAGGGGGCAGCATGGACTTGAGGTCTGAGTATCAGAGTGCATTTACTTCAGGGCTGTGCTGCAGAGTCTGGATCACATCCTCTCGGAGAGCAGGTATTCTCTGCAAAGAGAGGAGCACCTCAGTCCCCAGGGCAATCTAATGATGAAAAGCCTAAGGAGAACCAAGATGACTCTCCCCAAAATAGCAGATAAATGAAAATAATCCCCAAGGGCTTTGACAACACATACAAACTGTCAAAACCCAAACCTTAAACTAAGATCTTGAGCAGTATTTTCAATGGGCTTTTAATGACTTAGCAGCATAAAATTAGTTTTATAGACTACCATTTTAAGATGGCTGAAATAAGCTTAGAACAAATGCATCTTTGGGAAATTCTTAGCAACGAGAAAAACAAAAGCAACTCTTCCTCATTTCTGAAGTTACAATTTCAACCCATTCTAACTTGACCATCAAACATACCTGCCACTGCAATGCCACTCAGTACAAGACACCAATTACGCCTCAAGCCTAATTGTCAAAGCTTCAGCTAGAACTGAAAATTTAGAAGTTGGAATATGAAACACTCTTGTGACCCTCATTATATTCTTGTTCAAAAATCTTCACTATCGGTAGTGTAATTGTGAATTAAATGCTAACATTCAGTGATATCCAGAGACAGATTTACAAGGCCTTTTAAAATGCTTGAAAGCTGAAAAGCCCAGGTCTCTGATGTGACAAAGCTTTGCAAACCGACCTGAGAAAAAAAGTCCGCTTCTCTCCAGCATGCAAAGGCAGCTGCCTGGACCACAGGCTCTCTAGTGTGCTTTGGAAGTGGTTCAGCATTGCCCTCCTCATAACTCAAACCCTGGTTTGTGTCTGTCTTTATAGGTCATTGTTGGCCAGATGGAAAATATTAAGGGGAAGATATTGTAACTGAAACAGCAGGCTGTAGTGGTGCGCAGTCGCAAGGCCCCGGTTAAGCACAAGCAGATCTGCAGGTGGGCTGTACCATGCCACAAACTAGCTCTGGTGCATCCTCTGCTCAGCAGCAGGAGGGCCCTGACCAGCTGAGAGCCACCACTGTGCCAAACAGACTGTGCGGGTCTCACTGCTCGGATGCTTCCAGAGAAAGAAGGAGAATCGATGGGTTCCTTTGTAAACAACTTGTGTTTTTAGACTGTGAACAACTTCAAAGGGGGAATAACTTAATCCAGTCACAAATTATGCCACCTACATCTTCAGGCTGATTTCTTCTTGAGAAATTATGTGGTCACCTAAAAACTGAATTCTTGCTGGTAAATGACAAATGGCAAAGGAAAAGTTAAAAATGGCATTTAGCAACCAGGAAATACTGTATAACCAAACGTAGTTGCTATTTCCTGGTAAAAATAATTTTTAGCAAAACCTGATTTCTTCTATTTTTGGTTGTAACCCTAGCCTTTAATGGCTGTTCCACTTTATAAGCCCCAAGTCTCATTTCTTATGAGTGAATGCTGACTTCAACATCACAGTTTGACTTGTGCTATGATGTTCCTTTATGGGTTCATCACTGTATATGAGGCCTGGCTCAAGTGTGGGCCCATCCATACATATTTGTGCAATAAAAAATTCAAGTTGCTACTAATTTTTTTTTTTTTTTTGGTTTTTCGAGACAGGGTTTCTCTGAATATCTCTGGCTGTCCTGGACTCGCTTTGTAGACCAGGCTGGCCTCGAACTCACAAAGATCCGCCTGCCTCTGCCTCCCAAGTGCTGGGATTAAAGGCGTGCGCCACCACCGCCCGGCTTCAAGTTGCTACTAATGACTAGACTTTACCAGTGGCTTAGTTTACAAAAGGTATTCTTTGCAGGGCTTTATGTGCATCCTAATTTGCAGGAAAACCTATTTTTACTATGAAAAGTTCTCATTTTGAAATGGTACATGGTAGCTGCTATCATCAGGAATCCCTTTACACACTAAGCCAGGACAGCTCAGTAGTAACTTACCTAAAATTATGTCTAAGTCTGAAGAAGCATGTAGATTCCATGTGGTGGTCTGTCTCTATCATGCAAACACACGAAGAAGCATGTAGAGTCTATGTGGTGGTCTGTTTCTATCATGTGAACATACGAAGAAGCATGTAGAGTCTATGTGGTGGTCTGTCTCTGTTATGTGAACATACGAAGAAGCATGTAGAGTCTATGTGGTGGTCTATCTCTGTCATGTGAATACACTTTAGCATTCTGAGCAGGATCATTTCCAAACTGCACTAGATCATGAAGTCGTTTGGATAGGGATGGTGCTTTATTCAGAGCCTAACCCTCAAGCAGCCAGCACAGAACATAAAAGAATGAAGACAACAGAAGGAAGAGCCTGTGGCTTTGGCGGTTACCCAGGTACAAGCACTCAGGATAGACAGTAGTAAATTTGTGTCCAACTGCCATAGAAAAGGAGTATTGTATTTAGGTATTTCTTGATTTAAAAAATATATAGCAAGTGAAGAAATTTTAAGATTTACTTTAAGAATGAATGTTCTGCCTATGTGTATCTGTGTGCACACGTATGCACATGTGCACACACATTCTGTGCAAACAGTATCTGTAGAAACCAGAAGAAGCCCATCAGATCCCCTGGAACTGAAGCTACCTGTGTTTATGAGTTACCATGTGGGTGCTGGGAACTGAACCCAGGTCCTCTGAAAGAGAAACAACTGTTCTTAACCAATGAGCCATCTCTCCAGGCCCCTCAATATAGATTATCCAGAGACCATAGCAAGGGTCCTTTGGAAACACTCAGCATCTGTAAAACTTTATAAGGACACTCAGAATAATTTGGGGGGAGACATTTCCAAGAAATTTTCACAGATCTGAAAATGTATCTTATCACCCAAAATATGTTCCATGAGCTAATAAAGCTGGAAAGAGTCTTAAAGAACAAAAAGGTCAGGGATCAACACGGAGGATCTGGGTTCAAGTCCCACCGACAGTACAGCCACAGAACCTTTTCAGATCACTGAACTCTGCAGTGTCATCTGTCATTTACCCAGTTGTCACAAGAACTAAGTAGGATGGTGAATGCTAAAAGTATTAGGCATGCTGTGCTCCAAGTGAGTGAGGTACACAGCAATAAAATACAGATGGGCCAGTACAAAACCACTGGAGGGAATCTAATGACGGTAACAGTTGCTCTTATTTTTCCTAAAACTTCTTGGCTATTTGATTGTCTAAGGGTAAAAACAGAAAACAATGACTTTCCCTGCATGTTTATGATGCAACTTATTTCTGTCAAATTAAAGTTACTTTTAATTCATAGTTCAAGCTTGATTTTTATAAGAGAAATCGAATGACATTTCCACATGAAAAGGAAAACAAAAGCAGTTCTGATGCCCCTGACATCAGAGAAAAGAAGGAAGCATGGGCATTCACAGACCCAGCCCTCCTGCCTAGAGAAGAACACTTCCGATCTGCCCAGCTGTATCCTTTGAAGTTGTTTGCTTTTGACATCATAATTACAAAATAGTGCAAGGGCTGTGAGATCACAAACTGATGATGACTCAAAGAAGAAAAAAACATCAAGAAACAATTTTTTTTTCTTGCCAAGGATCTTCCAAATGATGGAGGAAAAATATCAAGTTAAAAAAAAACCTGCAAACGTAGAACATAAAACAATAAAACTTCAGCATTTGGGTTTTCAATTATATGATTTGCATTGGGAATCCAAAGAAAACGCAAATAACTAGGGAAGAAACCTTGCTATAAATCTAATAAAACAAGTGTACACCAAAACCCCAAAGAAAGAAATCAAGGAACACATGGATAGATGTTCTGTGTTCATAGATGAGAAGACTAAAAAATTGGTAAAACTTCAACTTTCTCAAGGTGATTTATACATTTATTCCACTATCATATGGGCATAGCAGAGTCCCTCATAGAGTTAGTGTGCAGATTCAACAGTGCATGGGAAGCACTGGACAAATACTAAGCTTCAATAAATATTAACTGTCATTAATTTTTATGCTTATTTTATCAAGTTTGTTTAAGTTATAGAAATATAGGATGTTGCATTCAATCATTCTGAAATCAGTGCAAGCCACATAATCCGAGGGAATCCCCCTGTGTAAAACACACAGTGTGGGGAGGGTGGGATGTGGTAGAGTCAAACACTAGCTAGCCTAGCATTCATGAGGACCTGGACTCAGTCACCAGCACTGTAAAAATAATGTATATAAACACAAGAAAGGAAGGAAGGAGAAAAACAGACATTATGATGTGAGGCAGAAAGACTGCAAAGTTTGAGGCCAATCTATGTTATAAGATAAGACCCTGTAAATGGAACCGCATGAAACTGAAAAGCTTCTGTAAGGCAAAAGACACCGTCATTCGAACAAAACAGCAACCTACAGATTAGAAAAAAATCTTCACCAACCCCACATCTGACAGAGGGTTAATATCCAAAATGTACAAAGAACTCAATAAATTAAATGCCAAAAAAACAAATAATCCAATCAAAAAATGGGGAACAGAGCTAAACAAAGAATTCACAAAGGAGGAATCTGTAATGGCTGAGAGACACTTGAAGAAATGCTCAGCATCCTTAATCATCAGAGAAATGCAATTCAAGACGACTCTGAGATTCCATCTCACACCTGTCAGAATGGCTAAGATCAAAAACTCAAATGACAGCACATGCTGGTGAGGGTGTGGAGAAAGGGGAACACTCCTCCATTGCTGGTGGGAATGCAAGCTTGTGCAACCACTATGGAAATCAGTCTGGCGATATCTTAGAAAACTTGGAATAGCTCTCCCTCAAGACCCAGCCATACCATTTCTAGGTATACATCCAAATGATTCTTCACCAAATCACAAGGAAGTTTCCTCATCTATGTTCATAGCAGCCTTATTTGTAATAGCTAGAAACTAGAAACAACCCAGATGTCTCTTAACCAAAGAATGGATTAAAAAACTGTGGTACATCTACACAATGGAATACTACTCAGCCATCAGAAACCACAAAATCCTGCAATTTGCAGCCAAATGGATGGAACCAGAGAAGCTCATCCTGAGTGAGCTAACCTAGACTCAGAAGGATGCACATGGCATCTATTCATTTATAGTCAGATTTTAGCCATATAGCACAGGATAACTATACTACAACCAATGCACCAAAGGGAACAGGAACATAGACTTTGTTTCCTGTCAATGAGACACTGTGCCCTAGTGGTACTGTCTTGTAGGCCCCCAGTGTATGAGGAGGCTCTTGGCCCTCATATGACTGCTGAACTGGGGTGGGGGACTGTTATGTAGGGAAACTCTACTACAGAGGAGTGGGATGGAAGGGATAGTGGGTAGAAGGTGGAAGAGTGGGCCTGGGAGGGGTGGAAAGAGGGCACTGCGATGGAGATGTAACTTGAAGTAATAAATAAATATGTTTAAAAAAGATAAGACCCTGTCTCATTAAATCAATAAACCCACAAACACTGATCATGTATATAATCATCTAGATTTCCTTATCAAGGGTCAAAAAACAGCTGATTAAAACCTGTATGCATGTCTTCCAATTCTGTCTCAAGTAAAGGTGGAAAAGTAGATGTTCCATATGTCATTGACTTCTTTGGGACTCTACAGTTTCATACTCAACACCTGTCAGCACCCAGATGGAGAAGTATATCCGACAGAAAAAATATAGATTCCAGAGTCAGAGCTAGCTTCAAGTACTGACAAATAGTTAATGCCTATTCTTCGAGACATCCTTCTGCTAATTGTTTTGCTTGGTTTTATGAGATAAATTCTCCTTGTGGAGCTAATGGTGGTGACTCTTCTGCCTCTCTTCCTAAGTGCTAGAACTACAGGTGTTTGCCTCAATACTCACTCTTCCTATAAAACAAAGCTATGTGTCTCTGAGAGAGCTGTTCCAAGGGAGAGATGGGCACAAATGCATGGAACATTCCTCTTAAAAACCACTGGCTTCCACCATGCAAAGTTCTACCTGAGTCCCTGAAACCAACACATTCCAAAAGAGCCTCAAGAATGAAGCTTAGGAAAAGTATTACTTTTATTTTATCAGTCTTGCTAGATTTCAAACCTGTACTGAGATGGGTTGCTTCAAGGCAGCATCATGTTATTATTTGTCCATCAGAACAACTCCTTGCAGAACACATTATTGTCCTTATTTTTCAAAGACTGGAAACAGAAGTCCTGGAGAGTGAGAATGTGCTCCTGCAGTGGTACTTAGAAAAGAAGAGGTGTACTTGACCCCTCTCAAGGAGCAAATGTCATTCACATAAAGGCTTGGTGACCTTTCCAATATTAACTAGCTGATAAAATCAAAGTATCTCCTTTTCTACTATGACTATTTATAATATTTTAAATAATTCTTCCAGGGACCATACCTTTTTTCAAAGTTTTTATTATCAAACAATCATTCCAAATCACCAGAAGACTCATACCTTTAAAAAACCAAAATCATGGAAGCTAGTTACTTAGATTGAAATTTCTCCAACAGTAGCAGTACATTTAATGATGAAAAAGGCACCAATAACTTAAAAAGCCTTTGTGGAGTGGTTGAGAGCTGAGCCACAAGTATGGAAAAGGGAGGGAAACTCAAGTGTACACCTTAAGTCACAGATCTTACCAGGCTGAGTGAAGTGACAATGATAAAGTCTCTCTCTGTTAACCTAGTGGTTCTACTACCTCAGGAGTCCAGGCTAGAATATTCTATAATGTTATAAGGAAAAATCCTGAGCACTCTGAAGACCGGAGGGACAGCCATGAGGAAAGAGAGGATAACAGGATTGAGCCTGTACCCTTGTCTATGTTGAAAAAGAAATGAAGATCTGTGTTTAATATCCCACCTAAAAGTCACAAAAATGCTGATAATCAATTGCAATTTAAATTGATGGTATGGTTGTGCATTAAAAAGACAGCACAAAACCTACCATACCCCCCTCACCATTCATTACAAATGTACTCATGAGAATAAAGAAGGAAACATTCAAGAAACATGAATTATGATAATTATAACCTAATACGCTCACTGCACTTTCATAAAAAAATTCAAAATTTAAATTTTTTACAAGTCTCAGAGATCTGAGTCTTAGTTTCAAGGGTAACCAGCCAGTCCAATTCCCCATGTGTGTACACATGATCAAGTCAGGTGCCATACTTAGTGTCATGTGGTTGATTAGCAGAGAACATAGGACTTAGACCAGTCTTCAAACTCCCAATCTTCCCTGCATAACCCTTTGATGCCAATGGCCCCCACTTTAACTGATCATCGATGCCAGGAACTCAGCAATCTTTTTTTTTTTTTTGGTTTTTTGAGACAGGGTTTCTCTGTGTAGTCCTAGCTGTCCTGGACTCTCTTTGTAGACCAGGCTGGCCTTGAACTCACAGAGATCCGCCTGCCTCTGCCTCCCGAGTGCTGGGATTAAAGGGGTGCGCCACCACACCTGGCTAGAAGTCAGCAATCTTAAAGTCAGTTATAGAATATTAACTCAATTTATTCAGTACTTTTATTTATTTTTTTTAAAGATTATTCATTTATTGTGTATACAGTGTTCTGCTGGCATGTACACATTCACTCCAGAAGAGGGCACCAGATCTCATTGTAGATGGTTGTGAGCCACCATGTGGTTGCTGGGAATTGAACTCAGGACCTTTGGAAGAACAGCCAGTGTTCTTAACCTCTGAGCCATCTCTCCAGCCCTTATTCAGTACTTTTAAACAAAAATTTTATTAAGTTTTATTTTGTTAGCCAGTAGAGTATAGTAATTAATTCTGCCTGAGTTACAATTAGTTATGTATTAGGTTAGATTTTTTTTTTTTTACATCTAGTATGGAAAACACTTTTATATATTTTATTTGACCTTCAGTTGAACTTGGTCCTTATAGGATAACTAGCCATGTAACTGAGTAGTTCAAATTATTTTTACTTAAAAAAAATAAAGAAAAGAAAAAATCCCAGTTGAGTTTGGGGTCTGGGGGACATGAACATAACTGAATCAAAGATTCTCATGTGCATCCCTTGATCTTTAAAATAGTATTATACAACAACAGAAGGCCTTGCTCACTTGTTCTGCTCACAGAAGAATGCTCTTCCCAGAGGATTCTGCAGCCATCAGCAGCACTTCAAAGGAGGCAGACAGTGGATGAGCATGAATTACAAGCAACTCTCACTCTATGCAACATTTTGAAAACAATACTCCTGAATATACGTGGCTCTCACAGCAGTCAACTCCCACATCTCAAGAGTGAGTGAAGAGACCACCATGTGGGAAATGCTATTCAAGTTCTGTCACTTACATTCTGAAGCATTGGTACCAACAAACGCAAAAACCCTTCTGAGAAATTTATATGAAAAAATCCTGTGAAAGACCATTTAAAAGAGCCTACTAGGTCAACATTCTTAGCTGAGGAAACTTTGCAGAAGAATAAGAAATTGAAACAAGAGAAACAATATCCAGAATGCAAAACCCTGAGGATATTAACAGCTATCAGGGGACTCATAACCAGCATTTGGTAAGAGGATTTTAAGATTAATAGCCAAAATGAAGTTAAATTTAAGACATATTTAAGTTAATGTACATTTGTTTGGTACAGATTCAGTATAGCAAAAACAGTCGCTAACTATAACTTTAAACCCTAAACAATAGTTTGTGGACTCTCCTTTTACAAAGTAAAAACCTGAAGATAAATAATCATCACAAGTGTGCACATTGCTGACATTTGGGCCAGATTACATCAAACACCACTTTCCTGTTCAACATAGCACAAGAGAATTAAAAACAAAAACAAAATCCCAATTTAAACCTATCCCTAGAGCCATAAAGAATGAAAAACTGCTGAATCAACAGCTTCTGGGTATGTGTAGGAGCATGCGCATGGGTATGTGTAGGAGCATGCGCATGGGCATGTGCATGCGTTTAGTGGTTTCTGTTGTTGTTGTTGTTTTTCATTTTTAATTCCAAGTATTTTCAACACTTTCATGCACTTTTCTCTTCCCCCTTTCACCATGCAGTGGCTGTGCATGCAATGCTCCAAAAGCTTTCACTCAGTGTGTTAATGGAATAAGCCTTATATAGTTTAAGTGCCAAAGGAATTGGACACTGGTAAGAAACCATTTGAAGAACACCAGCAACTTTTGTGAAGGCTGTTGTTTTATAGTCAAATACCATTCAGAGCAACTTGAACTGAACTTTTCTATGATCAAAGAGAGTAATTCACTGGGTTGCCTGGGATTTGGTTGGCAGACCATCCCAATATTTATCTGGGGACAACTTTCACCTTTGGCTAGAAAATACTAACACAGAGCTTGAAACTGACCAAAGTAAGAAAAGTAAATACTACTGCAAGACTTATTCTGGACAGTCTGAGGCTCTTACTGAAATGATGGAGCCTACAATGCTTTAATATAGCATGCTGGTATGTGCCTTGGTAAACATGCATGTTCTAAACAGTCAGCTGAGCTTTTAGCTGGGACATAATATGCAGTCTTCACCAAGATCCAGAAGTGTTTTTAAGAACAAAGTCTGAATGACATAATCCAACTGCCCTCTGATGTCGGCACTGCTTTTCCTCAGCAGTTAGGAAAAGAGCTCTGTGATGCTTTCAGAGCTAACCCCACTTTCAAATAATTACCTTGTCGATACTGAGCAAGCAATATGGGAGAGGGGGAGAGGAACAAGTAACAAATAAGCCCCCGGCTTTCATCCTAAGCATCAGGATTCTGGGTTTTCTTATTGAAAATACACATTAAAACATTTATCTTTCCTAACTGCTACAATTAACTTCTAAGTAAAGAAAATTTCTAGATATAAATAAAACTAAGGGAGAAAGCAGATTTGAAAGCACCTGGGAGTGACAAACTGAGAAAGAAATTGGTCACCCATGGAAAAATCTCAGGCCAGCTTTGACAGGACCTGTAGCTGAAAGTTCTTTCAGGTTTTCGGTTCAACTCTTCTGAGATGACAAACTCACACTATCTTTTAATGAAAGGCTTGTATCTGCCTTTGATGTATGAAAGACACTCCCAGCTGGAGGAGAACATAGGAAAGATCTCAAATATTTGCTTCAGCTGCAGAGAGCTATTAATGAAGTTTAGAAAATGAAGTAGCATTGGGAGCGAAAACTTTAGAAAAAGATAGTATGTCCTCACCTTAAGAAATCTTAGTGGAGAATGCTTCAATAATGTAAAATCTGACAAATAATCTTCCCTCTTGTACACACCACAGTTCTTCACCCTCTTCCGCCTAATTCAGAACACATTCTTAATCCTGTTATGTAGTAGACAGAAGAAGGGCTTCAGAGAATTTGCTATTCATACAAAACACCAAGGGTGACACTCACATGCCAAATGCAGAGTTCATAAAACCCAACAGAATCAACCAGCAGCTCTGCCATGTGAGAATTTTACAATGAATTCTTATGAAAACAAGAACTGTGTGTGTGTGTGTGTGTGTGTGTGTGTGTGTGTGTGTGTGTGTGTGT